>JAYJMH010052725.1:0-13334 GCA_036873815.1 Phacellophora camtschatica | reverse complement strand
GCTCTGCTCTGCTCTGCTCTGCTCTGCTCTGCTCTGCTCTGCTCTGCTCTGCTCTGCTCTGCTCTGCTCTGCTCTGCACAAAACGTTTTCATTCATCCACCCAGTCATCTGCTTTATTTACTTGCTACGAAATCGTACTGCCTGTTTTGGAAGAGTTGGATTTTTTGCTGTGTGAGCTGTATTGTCGACAATAATTTGATGTTAGTAGTCATTGGTAGTCATTAGTTTCCTGAATTTTACATTCTTTATCTGTCTTTTCTCTTTCGTTGTTACTTGGTGCATCATCAGTTCTTATATTTTCTTCTTGGTCTTCACTTCATCAATAATCAAATGTAAGAACCATTATTAAGTGCAATCATCATTTTATTCACCACCTGTTTTACCCGATGCTTCCTCATTGGAAAGTTCTTGCTTACCACTGTATACTTAATCGCCATTTCTATCATGCTTCTGTTGTCGATATTCGCCATATTCTGATAATCTTTCTCTAAATCTTAATTTTTTCACCAGTCGATTTCTCTGGTAAACCTTTTCATGTACATGCTTCAGTTGACATGGAATAACCCTCAGATAGGTTCATACATGATACCCTCAGATTGGACAAATACATGTTTACTTTCTTTACCTATCACTGTCCTATCATTTGTAAAACTTAAATAGTGGCAAAATCCGTAGCTTCGCTTTTCCATACCTTTTAAATGTTTCGTTAAAGGTTGAGAAGAAGAACTATCTTTGATACTTCTAGTAAACAGTGTCATTCTGACCTCTTATCTCTTATTTGTGGGAAATTGAGTGCATGATTGAATCACAGATACTACAGCGTGTAGGCTGATCATCCTTTTCGAAGGGATTAGTTTTCATCAGGTAGCTCCAGTGTGTATGCTTGGACTTCATCAGGTAGCTCAATTTTGTTTTCCTTTAGTCTGTCAAACACATTTATGTTATCGACTACACTCTTTTCAGCCGGCAGTTGAAAAGACTCAAATTCTTCGTAAAAGCATTTTGAGCCTCGCCTTTCTTGTCGAGGGACTCTGATTTTTTAATGACGGTTTTAATACATCACTTTATTTTCTGGCTTGATTTTCCAAAGCTAAATAAAGTGCTGGTGCTTGCTTCTTTGCATCCAATTCCGTAACACGTTGCCAAATACGTAGTTCTCCAAGCCATGTTAAAAATGAAATAGTAGATGCTTACAGTAGAAATAGTAGATACTATGAAATAGTAGATACTACATAAAGATAAAAAAAATTACAGAATAAATAAAGTAAAAAACGAAAACAAAAAGACGATAAATTTAATGATATCTTTGTTGCTAATATTTCGCCCTGGCATACAGGGCTTCTTCAGAGTTAAATCATAAATACATAATAAATGCATAATAAAATACATAATTAAAGTCCAGGGAGCCTGAACAATTCAATTGTATATTTGTAATGAATGATTTAAATATACTTTTTTTGTATTACAATAAATTATTCAATGGTAATTTATTCAATAATTTATTTTTATTCATACTTATCTCAATTACAATACGATACCATGTGTCACCAAAATATGTTTATAATTTTTTAGTACCTTACAAAAAAACTTGGTGTTGATCCGGTAACATTTGGGTATCTGCAAACAACATTTGCAATAGTTCAATTATGTGGTGGTCCTTTTTATGGCAGATTTGGAGATCTGTTTGGTGGAAAAGCCTCCTTATTGCTTGCATTCACAGCTTCATCTATGGCGTACTCACTGCTTGCGATTTCAGATTCAATACCGTTATTGTTCATGTCAAGGATACCGTCTATTGGAATGCATAGTATGCAAGGTACAGTATATTATTGCTTGGAATTTAAATTAATTGTATACAGCTATCTAAAGACTAAGATTGCTCAAAGTTAGAACTAGATAGGTTATAACACAGGACACAAAATTTAGATTTTATGAGAGCTTTAACACAGAGAAGGTATGACTTTCAAATCATATGTATTTGTGTAATCTAGTTTATAAAAGTACTGTATCTGTTTAGTTTAAAAACCTTTTTGATGTGCTTTTATTTTGCAGGTTCGCAGATGGTGATCACAGATGTAACAAGTCATGATGGTACAGTAATTGCATTTTTTTTCATAATGATATCGTTCATTAAACACCAATTTATTAGCAATAAGGTTTGCAATAATTTACAAAATATTCACAAAAATTAGATTATGTTATTCTAAAATTTATTCAGAAAATTTTATGTAAGGAGTAAAAATAATCTACGTGTTCATAAAAAAGGGTGTCCAAAAATTCCTTTGGACCTGGAGCAAGGGGTTACATTTTTTGCCAAGAACACTTCAAAATTTAATGTTTAATAAAGAAAAGCTCTTGAATGTTAATTCTAATAAAAGTTTCACTAAATTCATTTTTTCAAAATGAATTTAACAGTCAATGTGAAAACGGTCATTTCATTTGAGTTTTTACAGAAGATGTTTTAAAATTACAATCAAGTTTTGTCAACTCATTGCGCTTAGAACCACTGATAAGAACCACTGTTATTTCCATCAGAAAATTAATGCCACAAATCACACATCTTTACGGTTGGAAAATTTTTGCACTCTCAAATTAAAATATTTTGAATATGTTTTTAAAAATGAAGTTTTGTTTCAAATTTAGACAATTCTACTTTCAAGACAACTGTGTTTAATCCATTTCGAGCATTTGCTAATTTAAACAAAACCACATTTTCCCTTTCAGAATTTTCACTGTTTTCGTTCGTTCTCTTTCTCAATAATTCGCGAGTCCGAGCTGTCAATCGAATTCTTACCCAGCGTAGCAACTGTTGCTAGGTCAAGCAAGCGGACGCAATGACTTGACAAAAGGGAAAATAGTCGGACAAGTGAGCAACAGGACAAGCGTAAAACAAAAGGAATTGTGTTATTGTTCGGGTGAACCTGTTTGTAAAAATTGTGCAAAATCATAGCCAAAAATAGAATGTTGATTTAAAAATTGAAAACGGTTCTTAACTGAGTATTGACCTTTTATCCTTTTCTAGTAGAGTTTCTTAACTTTCTGAAAGAGGCTACGTCAGTTTCTTTTAAATCATAATTACCCGACCCCTTATTCATTACATTAACATTTTAAATTTAAACCTTATCAGGGCGAGCCGGTGCTCTTGGTAAACTCGGAATATCGTATGGGCTCGGAATGGTTATTGGACCATTTCTTGGTGGACTTATTACTTCAGCGTCAAATGAAAAGACCGCCGCCGCTGTTGCTGCAATGGGCTCTTTTGTCAGTGCTGTTATTGTCTTTGCATTTATACCTAAAAACACGAAAGACCTTGCAGAAAAAGAATATGGTAAGTTTTGCATTTACTATCAGATTGTACGATAATACATTATTGTGTTAATTGCTTATCGTACCCCTTTTGTATCTTCTGAACCTCTCATTTCTGCATACTAAATTTGTCGAATCTTGATATTTTGCACTTACATTAAAATTAGTATTTGATGTTTATAATTTACAAGCACTAATATGGTGCTTGTAAATAGGGTCAATTGTCCAAGTGGGTAAGGTGCTGCATTTAGGAGCCAAACTTTCTATGAGAGCTCGGGATGGGGACCTGCTACCGGAACGTCTAACTACAAAATACCACAGCCAACAGCCAGCTGCCATCCTTTTAAAATCGGTAAATGAGTACCATTATGAAAAATGAGCATTCGTGTCGGCTGCGGCTGCGGCTGATCCTATTACTTAACTTACTTAACACGGTGCTCGTAACAATACTGAAAATGAGTTTACTAATATATATATGTATAAGTAGTAGCGGGCGTCCAAAAAAGGTAAAATCTTTCATTAAGGCTAGTCGTGCGAGTTCTAAACCAGAGTTCTAAACCACATTTTGGTATTAACTGCGTTTTTGGATCTCTTAAATCAAAGCTCTTTACGAAATGAATTTAATGGTGCATTGAAACGCACTGGGACAGAAATCCAAAACCTAAAAATTAAGCGCTTATTCATGGATGCAGCCGCTATGAAGTGCTTTCTCTTTTCATCATTTTTACCAAAAATCTACCAAAATAAAACAGCAATTTTAGTTTTCAAAAAATGTTGCCTGGAACATACTGGAACACCGCCGTGATTCACAGAATCCTACAACACGACCCTTGAAGAGCGTAGGCCAAAATAAAAAACCTGTGGCTTTGAGTGGGAGGCACATTTGAACTTTAAATGTTACTATCAATATCAATATGCTAGCGATATTCCTTAGAAACTAGCCTTGATCAAATCAGTTACCATATTTTTGGGACACCCGGTATTATTAAACAAAACTAAACTTACATGTTTAAAAATATTTTTATCATTTTTACATCCACCACATGAATTGTAAATTAGGAAATAAGTAGCCTGTTTGAGTCATCTGAAACTGAAGCAACACGGAAATTTTTTAAATGGTATAAAATCAGTTTGAGTTAACGAATGTGCTTGATTTATCCAAAGCCATATCGACACTGAAGGTTCTCATGGGATGCAGTAAGGCTCCGCATTTAAGAAATTTTTGGTAAGAAACTTCTGTACTCAATTTCGCAGAAAAACAATAGGAAAATAATATGAAATATTTTAAACAATAGGGTTCAACCGAAAAAATCAGCTTCTTAAATGTGGGGCCTCACCGTACACAAAACAAACGAAGTAAATTATGATTTTTGAGTTATCTGGAGATTTTTAAGAGAAAATAAAATCATGACAGAAAAAATCGTTACGCTACTCGTATTAGCATTCGCACAGTGAATCTTAAATGAAATAATAAGTAATGCATAACGAATGCATGAATATAATCCTGTTTTTTTTTTCCAGAAAAACCAAAGGAGGATTCTTCCGTGTTCAATATAAATCGCATCTTACGTATCCTGCATATTAAGAATGTCGCATACCTGCTCGCAATCAAATGCGTATGTGGCATCCCATTTGGTATATTTCAATCTATGTTTTCAATGGTAGCTATGAATTATTTCAAATTAGATGCAAAGCAGAATGGTTTTGTTTTGTCTTATGCTGGTGTTCTTGGAATTGTAAGTAAAAATCAATTAATGTTTATGTAGTAATTACTATTATCTCAAGATGACAAAATTCGCATCTTTGTCAAAATTGGCACCAAAATGTTTCGTTTATGGGACACTAGCTCAGGAACCAAAATACTTACTTTACAGCCAGGCGTACTGGACTATCTCATATTTATTATTAATGACTGTTATTGTAACTTTTTGTGTATTTATTATTAAAAATGATTATTATCATCGATAGTTATTGTTATTAATTAATATCATTATGATTATTATCGGGTGGGTAAAAAGAAAGAGCTGTGACGTTTGGGAATATTGAAATTGACGATAACTTATTCTGATTCCGAAAACTTGAATACTAGTGTGACGATGGGATAGAAAACTGGCTATAAAATATTAGTTGATCAAAATCGGACATTTAATATGCGAGTTATCAATAAAAATGCAAGAACCACTCAGCTGAATAGTTATCAAAAAAGTTCTGAAAACCTTGACCAAAATCGTCAATGTTTCTTCCTCTCGACGTGGGATGGCAAACACTCTATGCCTTATGCGTTCTCACCTTGGGAAATAAAGGGCCTGTTTATATAGACCCCGTCTTCCTACAGAATCATTCGTATTTTTCATCTTTCATTTATTTGGCATACGTGCCAGCCCTGTTAGGTGAGATCTCACTCTGCGAGATGAAGAAATACCTCTTAATTTTTTTTACAATTACACTTTAAAGTGCGAGCCGTTTTTATATCATAATGTTTAATATTATAACCGTTCTTCGTACTAGAATCTTGAAATTTCATTTAGCTTTTTATTTCAGGATTATGAAAATTCATTCAAAATATCTAGATTTATGTGTGTTTCCATACCACACTTTTTTAAGATTAAAAATCTCATTGTGAGGGATTTTATTAGGATTCTAGTCTAGTCTAATAAGGTCTTACGGAAATATTTTGAAGGGGATCTGAAAGATCTCAGTGGACACATTTTCAAATTATTCAAAGTAATATACAAGTAAATATCCTTTTTTCTAGCTTGTGCAAGGCATTGGAGTTGGCCAATTATCCAAACGTTTCAAAGATACAACTTTACTTAATTGGTCAATTTTCATTATTGCATTTTCTTATTTGATGATGGTATGTAAAACGTTTTTACCTTTTGCACTTCTGGAACGGCCATATGGGTAATTGAAAATCGATGTAAAATAAATATTTTTCAATTTAATTATAATTATAATATCTAAATAATTATCTAAAAGCTTTAACCCTTTCACGCCCGGATTTATTTCCAGTTAACAGGCAAACCCCTTGTAAATTTCATTTTGCAGGGGGTAACACTTACAAACCAAGTTAATTAAAGAGATAAACTTCTGTTGAAATATCTTAAATTTATGTAAAGTTTTGTCTGTATTTACCTCCTTAAAATATGACGTCTTACATTGTTTAGCAATGGGGCATATGGCCATTTCCGGGGTGAAAGGGTTAATGATTAGATTATCGAGGGAGTGGTCATCAGGTACTGAGAGGGGTGGAGGCTTTTCAAAAAGTGACCCAAACTTTTTGCACCCCAGGAAAAATAGCCTTAAAAATCTTTGTGCCCAAGCACACACAAGTAATAAATTTTCGTACCCAAGTCCCTTGCACAGCACATGACAATTTATCCAGCTACTCTGTTGCCTAATTTTTACCAGCAACACCAAGTTTTGACAAGTTTTACTTTGCTCACGGAGACTACGAGACTTGATACGTTTTTCCTTTTTGTTGTCGTAGACTTAGAAATTTGCCACTGCAACAGATCAGAAATGATTCAGATTTTTGTATCTCTACAGATCATCTTTGCTATTTTTGGTTTCCCGACGAAACAAGGGCCGGTGGGTTTTTCCATGATAGTTTGACCGGTACCTTCCAACAAAGAACGCCGTTAAGGACCGGCGTTGAAATGGCCGGCGTTAAATTAGTGCCAGATAAATAATGGCCAACATGGTAATTTTTATTTTAACATTCCAAGAAAAATTTTGCCTCCAGCAAATTCTAAAGATATTTTTCATTCCCAAGTTAAAGATCTTTCAAACATTGTAACTCCGACTGTCCACCCGCTGGCCCTGCCTCCCCAGTACTTAATGACCGCTCCCTAATAATAATTTGAACGTTCTGAATCTAATAATAACTAAGAGATATTATAATAATATTCTGAATCTTTATGAAAGAAATATTGGAAGCAAAAGACACCAGACACAAAATTTCTTTTTCCTCAATTTCGAAATAACTTTATTTGTTTGATCTGTTTATCTGTTTATTTGAGATCTTAACATTTATCGAAACATAGGATTGAAGCAACTTGCTTGCAAATTTAATAAATAAATATATGCAATTTTAGCTTGTATTTCTACGTAGCTCTGTGTCACGAACATATATACATTTTGTTTGGCGCTGATTCCATTGGTATCAGGAGGATCAATTCTTCAGGTGATGATTACATCAAGTTTGACGAAAATGGTTCTAGGACATGAAACGGGAGCTGCGATCGGTATGTAGACTTTATATTTCGTTACTAATGCATTTTTTAAACTACTTGTCAAATTGCAAGATTTGCTACCTTCTTCAGAAGAACATGGAAGATAATTTTTCTTTATCATTACAGCTAATTATTAGGGTATATCCTTCATATATGCATCTTATAATGTCCTGAGCTCACTTCCGTGAATTATTCGAATTCACGAACAGTTTCGGTTTCAGACTTTTGGTATTAAACCGAAAAGTTGACACACAACAGTCCAGTTTTTGGAGTCCTTACAAAGATAACAGATTCATGGTTTTTTCCTCGTGTGTTGTGATGTAATTTATGACATTTTATGAATAGACAAGAATTGAGATCTGATATTTATATAGGATCTGGGATCTGATATTTATTTTGTTGTCACGCCATGCCATGTACCAAAACCGGGTTGTCTATATAAACGCCAAAATTTATGCAATTAAAATTATTATTGAAAAAGATATTATCAAGATGGGTTGTATGGTTTATTTATAATAT
The DNA here is from genome assembly GCA_036873815.1 of Phacellophora camtschatica. Taxonomy (NCBI): domain Eukaryota; kingdom Metazoa; phylum Cnidaria; class Scyphozoa; order Semaeostomeae; family Ulmaridae; genus Phacellophora; species Phacellophora camtschatica. The sequence continues at coordinate 5,274 of JAYJMH010052725.1, read as the reverse complement.
TTTCGAACGGGTGAACTTTTTTGGTCCTCCGGCAATTTTGTAAAACAAAAGGTTATGGTTTCAAAGACGATAATGCGCTTTGCGATTTAAAATAATAGATTTTACATTTCTGAGTGCACCCAATAAAATAAAAATAAACCGACAGACAAGTAACTTTATAATTTCGTTTATTGTGATTAGGCTTAGCAGCATTGATGAAGGTGTGAAATTAATTTTTTTAGTGTCAAATGGGATTGTCGTGCTGAGAAATTTTTTTTGTTTGACAGAATTCCCTATTGTTGTGCATAGTGCAAGTGGTCAAGAATTTATTTTAGAATGTGCATTTCAGTTATTTTTTCCTTGGCACCTTGCAAACATTGTAATTACTTGACGTCTTAGTGTGGATGTGGCCTGTTTATAGGAGGAAATTGACTCTACATAGCCTGTTAGGAGGAACCTAACAGGCCTATGAGTTATGGGCCAGACTGGTTAGGCTGGGTAGAATTTTTTGCCTAAATTCGTCTCATCTTTCATGTTTCAGTTCTCAGTCTTGGGAGGGGAGATAATTTTTCATATATACTTGGGCTGAAATTTGTGTCACTGCATCCTCAACTTAGGTAGGATGTTTTGTCTCACATAAACAAGCTCTCAAGGCTTGGGCAATTGTTACTTTTTAAATAAATTCGTGAACATATTGAAATGTTACCGTTTCTTTTCAGGTCTTTCAATGGCAGCTAATTCGTTAATTCGCTCAGTTTCACCCACAATTGGAGGATACTTGTTCAGCTACTTTGGGTTCAAGGTTTTTGGGATAACTGGATTATTTATTAATGTACCCTTGGCAGCTTATTTGTTTATGTATGGAAGACAAGAATTTTGAGGTAGGAATGCAATGAAGAGCTATTTGTAGATTATTTATAGAATGCAATTCTTAATTTTCTTAACGTAGAAGGATAATAAAAATTGTTTTGTTAACAAAACGATGAATCCGTTCCCAAACTAGCTTTAGAAACGAAGTTAAGAAATTTTTAGTACTTGTTCCAATTTAGTCCAAATTCAATGTGCTAACTACGTTCCCTGGTGTATATGAATTTTTACGTGCTCTTGTGCTGTGTTCTCACGTGTCAAAATGTTCTACGTGCATATACGTAATGTATTTTTACTTTTCGTAGTGTTTATGTGAAATATTTAGGGCCGGGATCACCAAGGGAACGTAATTCAGCCCATCTACCCAATTTATAAGATTCTTCAATTGTTATTCAAATTCCCGAACAGTTTTCGTTTCAAACTATTAGTATTAAACCGAAAAATTGACACACAACAGTCCGGTATTTGGAGCCCTTACAAAGATAACAGATTCATTGTTCTTCATGCGCAAATAGGGGTGCATATTTCAGTGTGCAGTGTTACACGTTTTTTGCAGTATTGATTTTGCAGTGTCCAAGTTTCAATATATTTGCTTTCGGAGTGATTTCTCTCCTGTTTGAAACAGAAGTCTGACGCTTTTGAATAAGTTAACATGAATCAAATTATGAAAAATGACAGGAACAATAGGGCGAAATTAAACTTGGACTGGGATTATGTTTGTTTATTATATGGGTTGGTTAGAATTTTTTTGCCAGAATGCTCTGCGTTCTGGATTTCCGGAGGGAACTTTTTTCCAAATTCCTCTACTTTGAACTGTTCATTTCAATTGATAGATGCACCTGCATTGTGAAAGGAATATAATTTAATGCATTAAGCATATGATGGGAAATAGACGATTGCGGAATGGTGGTACTTGAGACATTTTCTCACATGTAAGAAAAAATGGAATCACATGACATCCGATACGACCTAAGTAAAGGATATCTTTACTGGCTTGTTTTTTTTTATAATTTAATGTAAGATCTTCATAGCCAAAGCTTACACTGGTCAATGTGTAAAAATGTACTTTAATATAAATGCAAGATATATGTTTATAGCATGAAAATTTAATCAAAACGTTTCATTTATTAATGTTACATATCGATATTTTAATACCTACAGTAAAAACTCGCCAAAATTTGGTTTTTGGCAAAAATTTACAAATTATTTTTGAAAATTGATTATTAAAACTGTTTATTTAATTGGCGGAAATCATTTCAGAAAATAGAGGAGCATAATATGTCCTTTATATCGCATTATTGGGGCAGCATACATCTACCCAACTCTATCAAACTGGCCAAAATATTAAGAAACTGGACAGAAACTGGACAGGCTGATTTTCGAAGACCTGCTACTTATTGGCGGGCTCTTACTGTACTACTCATATTCGATTTTACTTTGAGACAAAACGTTTTGAAATTTCAGATACATATTTGACAGAATTTTATTTTTCACCCCAACTTTTATTATGTTTTCTCCTCCTGATCGTCTATTTCTTATTCAGTCGTATTCTTGTAGTTTGAGTAACGTTTAGTTTGGATGTTTAGGCATATTAGTTCATATTTAGCTAGATGTGCTCCAAGTCTATTTCCTTAAAAATCACTTAAAGATAAAAGTACAATAAAAGATATGTTCCTGCGGAGGAGAATACGAGGAACGTTTTCTCCTCCGCAGAAGATTTTTCTCCGCAGTTACATATCTTTTATTTTACTTTAATTCCTTAAAACTAATTTAACGAAATAGACTTGGAGCAAGTTTAATATTTAGCTGGCTAACTGTCAGAGTTTACACTGGTACTTTTTTGGTAAGGTTTAACTTATAGTTTTATGTTAATCATAGTTTTATGGCAAAGGATTATAATTTATATGGAATCGTGTGGGAAATAGGTTGTAATGTTTTAAAAGAATACCTGTGAGGCTGGCTATTGTTCGAAATCGATCTCATATGATCAATTGATAATTGATATAATTGATATAATTGATTGCTGATTGATAGATGAAAACAAAAATACTAGATCAATAGTATAAAAGAAGAGAAGAAAATATTTAGTTGGCCGGATGAGGACACTGCATTCTTACTGCATGTAGTTTTGGCCTACAAAACGACTGAAATATCAAAAGGATCAACGTACGACGATATAATAACACACTGCTAGAAATATTTTGGCGCCTAAAATGGTGGTTAAATTATGAAACAGCCCCAAGAAACGTTTTTAATATGCCTCGTTTCCTATCCGTACCCGGCATATCCGTTTGGAATGGCATATCTGTTCCACCCGTTTACACGAGAACTTTTACCGAACGATTCCATATGGAACTATTTTCTAGTTTGACCCATTTGGGTACGGCTAGCAGTTCCGTTTGGTTCCAATTGGTCCTGTGTAAATGGAAGGCCTAATCGTACTCATTTGGGTACGGTTCAAATTGATTATAAAAGAGTTCCTGTGAACAGATATGAACCAAGACACTTGGATTAATGTACACAAATAGTTTTTACAAAAACTTCAAACCTAACGCAGCGTGCAATTCATTTTATTGAAGCCACCTTAAACTCGGCTTAGGTGGCTTCAATGAAATAATAAAATAATATGCTTATGCGTTTTGAATATTCATCGATAGAACATTTCTAGTACTTGGATACATTAAAAAAATTAACATTTCATTTTTTACAGGATAAAATTGGACCATATATGGTTCTTTTAGAGATTAAGGTTCGTGGTTCTTCGTGTAAAAACGGGGGAGGGGGGGGCATAATTATCGACAGGACACTGTCTGCTCTGAGGTGTAGAATTGTGCGCATGTTATGTAGAATTTTGAAAAATCGGTTGCCGTATGGTTGAAAGTCTGTTCTGCGAAATCATCCCACCTTCCAACCCATAAATAAATCATCTAGCCCACCGAATCGGCTGTCCCTGTCCAACGAAGCAATAAAAAATAAACACCCCCCCCCCCCAAGACATCGGATCAAAGGATTTGTGATATATACGACTGAAGGAGATTTTTCCCGGTAACTTTCGGAGTTTCGAAAAAATCATGAGTCAGATTCGGTTTAAAGAACAGATTTACTTGGGAATTTAATATTAACGCACAAGATTGGTAACATTAAAGCACAAATTCTTGTCTTGAAATCTCCAACTTTTTGGGAATCGTTACGACGAGAAATCTTCCTGTACTTTTATGAGTTGTAGTATAGCCTTGTATAACTACGACGATTGTAATACGACTAGTACAGGACTACAGGTAACAGCTGTTATTATTTTTGAAAAGATTGCCAGATCCTGGTTTTTCTTATCGTAAATCATCAGCGATATTTTCAACGCAACTGGCTCACCTGTCGAAAGGTTTTCACCGAAGATAAGAATTCCACTCCTTAAACATTGCCCATATTTTGCATCGCAACAGGAAACTGAGAGCTGATAATCACTTTTAAATAGCATGCAAAAAGAAGATATGAAATAACGTTTTCTTGCAAAACATGATAGGAAATTTTTCTACTTTTTCCTCCGCAGAGGTTTCCAATTTAATCTCCATTGCTGATTGAGCAAGAAGAAATAGACTTGGAGCAAGTCTTAAAAAGGCATCAGAACTTGGCGCATTTTGTTACTGAGCTCAATTTGTTTTTTTTTTAACTTCAAAATACATGTATTGTTTTAAAAAAATAAATGTATTGTTTTAGGTCCTGAAATTGACCGCTTTTTTGTTTTGTACAAAAATACCTCACGACAACATTGTTGGCGGGGAAAATCTTTCGTGGCATAATGTTAATTTATTCTAATTTATGTTAATCAACAAAAGAATATTTGTATCCGAATCCCATTCGAATATGGTACTTAATGTTTTTGAATCACCAGGGTGTCAGTCTATTTAAGATCTTATTGTTTCATATGCTTTGAATTTCTTGACACCAACAAGCGACTAATAATCATACCGGGCGTCCCAGAAAAAAGGCTACACGTTTACAAAGCTACTGTGGAGGAGCCTTACCTTTAATATTTTTTTTTCTGATTACAATAAATAAACTAGACTTCAACTTAAAGTTTGATACCTTAATTGGCAAAATCAACTGAATAACGGCTGAGTTATGCCAAATAGTAGCATAGAGAAAAAAAATTTCGTTTTGAAACCGAGGTTCATGTGTAGCATATTTGAAAAATGCTGCGAAGCGATAAATAATGGAATTGCTCCCTACGATTACTGCCAGTGCCAGCGAGGTTTGCTCCATCGTTTATTGTTAGAAGGTTAAAAACAATAAATAAAACCAATATGGCGGAAGTTGCAACGGACACAATATAAACAAATGAATAATATTTGTAGATTTTGAGAAAAATACATAGAAATTTGACCATTTTCTGTCAACAATTTTTCAGCAAAATTTTAGTAAATGTCGAAA
>JAYJMH010052714.1:0-13338 GCA_036873815.1 Phacellophora camtschatica | reverse complement strand
ATCTTCGATAAAACACGTTTCTTTTGTTTTGGGCCGAAAATGTTATATGGAACCATTATGTAAACGGCCGTTTTCGAGCAAATTCAGGACGCTCGATTTAGAAAAGTCGCGATATCTCGCAAAATACTCATCCTAAATTCGTGAAAAAAATATACCAAGATACGCCGCAATTTGATCTATCGTTCGGGATGAAATTTATTTAAATCAAAGGGGATTAAAGCCCCCAAATCAAGGGAAATCCGTGCAAGCCAACGTAACAAAGCTCCTTTGAAATCATAGACAACAGAAATATAACATTTTCATTAGAAACAATGACGTGGTTTGAAAAGAATAGCAACCAGTTAATTACGTAATGAGAAAAAAGTCTTTATTTACTTTGCTTTGATGGGCATTAGGAATCGTTAACTCTGGTAAGAGATTCTTAATTTTGAAAACGCAAGGCGCAAAATAAAACGGACTGCACTCGAATCTTAATTACAGAGTAGAGGCGATAATTACACACAGGCAAATGATATTGTTTGTTCTTATTTCTTGCAACCATACATATATTCTAATTAGTATTATATAAAATAATGAACTGTAAATAATCAAGCAGATAATATTTATGTATGGATACATATAATATGGCAATCAAATAACAAGTCGGTGGCACAAAATGAAAATAAAATGATCTAAGACATTAAAACTCTACATAAAGATACAAAGCAACTAATAAAACAATAAGTCAAAATAGTATCTAAAAACCAATCATAAGAACTTCAAAATGGTTTTTAAAATAACTACACCAGAACAACTTTCCATGCGAAACTTTCTTTATTTCTGCAAACCCGAGTATTTTCCTAAATCATCGTGGACTGCCTTCACAAACTGGCATAAACAATGTCGTTGTGAAGTTATAAAGAAATTATACAAAATTAGATTATTTAAGCACAATTACAGATAACTCTCGTTCAGCGTTCACACCCGTAAGGCGGAGATCTTCATAAAACGGACAGCAAATAGACTATCCAAATTAACGACTGCTTTCTAGAACACTGAATAGTCAAGTTGGTGTCAATGTTTTCCACTTTAGGCGAGCTTGGGACAAAATTAATTCCCGGCTTGCTGTATATTCAAGAAAAATCAGTAAATTCTCTAAGTTACAGAATATTTTTCTCATGTATGCAGAAGACCAAACGATTTTGATTAGTTTACTAGTTAATGCATGTAAGCTATGTCAATCGATTTAAAATAGGTATACAAACAAATAAAATTTTAACAAAATCTCAACGATTATTTCGGCTTGAAAAAAGGTACGCAGTACTGTAATGCAAAAATGAACAATGCGTTTGTTCACGGCTGAGAGTACAAACGACTCAATTTCAGAAAAATTTACAAAACATAAAAGCAAACAAAATTTCTTGATATTTTGTGGAATATTTCATCGAATTGTGGATATCATTTATAACAACTATATGCACATCTTGAAACATTTTTGGAAAAATAAGTTTCTGTCAGAAATGAATAAATTTGACAAATTTGTAACCAGGGAAAATCAACAAATGACTGCAATTTTTATTAAAATAATGACGTAGACTTAATTTAGCATTAAAGTCAAAATGGCGCAAGGAACCAGTTTGAATAGCTACGAGATACTTCCTACAACATTTCCTGAAACCTCTTTAAGGTGCCAACAAATAATTATACCTAACCGAGGGGCGTTTTACTCCTAAAAATCTCGCAGACCTTTTACAAAAAGACCTTTTATGGACAAAATCCCTAAAAATTATTTTGCTAAAAATAATTTAGTATAAATACATTCATTAAAGAAGTGAAGTGCCCTTCGTACTAAACAAAAAACCTTACGTAATCTAAAATAACGTAAATAACAAGAATAACGTAATAACCTAACTACCATGGAGATCCAAATTCCTTTGGGTCCCAATACTTATATGTCCCACCAAATGTTTCTTTCTGCCATTCTATTTTCAAAATGTGCAATCTTTCCCTATCTCGTTCGTGCTCTTTTTCAAGTGAATTTAGCATTTTTTCCAAATTCTCTTCAAACTCGGCTATCAATTTACCAGTTTCTTCTTCCAGCACCTCGTTGTCATAAAAACCTCCAATTGAGAACGAAATGATGGCCTCGTCATCGGGAACAGGAGAATGAGAATCTCGATTGGAACCTCGATTCGAATCTCCACCACGTTCGTCACACAAAATACCGTTTGACGATGCAGATTCAATAAATGACGTCATGTGCCATTGTGCCTCGTGATGTTCAGTTGATGTCTCAAGCGGAACTGTGTTTTCTTCCTTAGATATATTTTCAGCATTAAAAAAACTGTACTTGTTTAAAGACGACCCTTGTTCATTGTTTACATCAGCCAATGATGTTGAAGACAGGTGATCTTGAAAAATTGATTGAGATAAAGCCGAGTGGTTTCTGGGGTCCTCCGCATGAACAATGGGCTCAGATGGCCCATCATGCACATCAGCCTGAGATGTGGCCAAATTCTGCCTATGCAAACTTCCAAATTGATCTTTCCCTTGACGCTGAGCACTACCGTTAACATCTTCGGCCAAACAGGAATCTTTATCGCTAAATCTTGCAGATCCATAATCGCTCGTTTTAGCTCTTCTTTTAATAGTTTGATCTGTAATAAAGAAATCAGTTATATGAAATAGTATCTTAAAACAACTTCGACATCATACGATTGTGTTTTTTAAGACATTAAATGTTAAAATGAAACCTGAAAATAAATAAATCACCGCAACTAACAGGAATTTCTTACAAATCTGTTTTTGGAAGGAATAAAAGCCAGCAAACCTGTTTTTGGAAAGAATAAAAGCTGATCAAACATTCGATTTCTTCTAAAGCAAAATGAATGTTGTTTGAATACTGAATCAAAGTGACATTTCACTTTTACATTTCATTTATATCAAATTTCAAAAAGACAAAATAACGAATGTTTTCTTTGCGTTTCATTTAAACTTTCATACCTGATCAGTCCATGTTTTATGCACTGAGTCTGCTTACCTCTTTCACACCCGGATTCAATTCCAATCAACTAGCAAACCATATCCAATTTTAATTTTGCAGGGGGTAGCATATATAGATTAATATAAGGTCCTGTCCGCATTTACGTCCTGCAAATATGACGTTTTACGCTGTTGAACAATCGGCCATATGGTACAGTAATTACTATTCAGTACATGAATACAGTAATTAATACAAAGGAAAATAAGTTAAAATTGTAGACTTTATAACCAACAATGAAAGGTATAACACCATAAGGTGAATATTCTTTAATTATAAACCAAAGAAAAATGCCAGATTCATTCGTACTACCAGAAGTTAAGCTATAAACAAAATAAACATTCCATACTTTTTCCTGGCCCAACTCTAGAAGCCGTTTTCATATTCTTCCTACATCTTTGAATAACCTCGTACAGACACCCCAACACAATAAAACCTGCGAGAATGTATAAACCATTCGTTATGTACATTTGCATTGTTGTTGACTCCCAACTGTAAAACTCAGGTATACTTGGAGTTATCTTCACAACAGTATCTGTATCCATTGAAAATGATTTTGAAATTTTGGCTGCCTCTTTCTGAAAAAAGAAAAAAACCAGTTTATGCATTGACACTTTTTCAGTGAATGGCAAAAAAGCGCAATTTCCAATGATGATACCACTGGTTCAGAACAGTTGAGTTAAAAATGTATCAACATTTTTTCTTAATTTTAAATTCATAACTCTAGAATATTTAATATGATATTTAGGAGTTTGTTTTCTTCCACATGACTGAGGGGTTCGAGCGGTTTTTCTTCTACGTGATTGGATATTGGTCTTTAATTAACCTATTGCTTTAATTCAAGGTTTTTCATTAAATGGTTTCTTAAATAATAATAGAAATAATAATAATAATGAAAATAATATCAATAACAAGGCCGAAGGCTAGACATAATATTGGCTAAATGCTAGAGTAACCAAAATCACATACGAAGAGAAAGAAAACAATACAAAACGTCAACACACAAGTTTAAAGGTAGTCTGTCTCAAGCTTCATTGGCCCAAAGAACAAAAGAAAATAGCAGCAAAACAATAGCCTCCGAAGCAGCGGGAGCCATCTTTCTTCAGTGTTTTTATCAGGGAAATAACAAATAAGAGGATCTGGGTTCTAGCATTTTTCTATTGTAATTTGAACCAATGAAGTGCAAGACAGACTCCCTTTAAATTAACTAAAGGTATTGTTTGATTTGAGAAAAAAATCAAAGAAGAAACGTGAGAAAAAACGATGCAATATATAGTCAGGGAGCTATGGGGCCAGAATGTAGCGTGCGCTGGAAAAAATTGCGGGCAAAAATTGTTCAAAAATACATTCTACCATAGTAATATTAAATATTAAATTCTTGCCGATTGGATTGATCACGCCAATAATAAATAAGGTAAACCTAATTGATTCTGGTTGAAAATTATATTAGTTAGCTATGTTTTATTATATGTAAACCAAATAGGTTAGCCAAAATTAGTTAATGCATTAAATAACCATAAAGAACTTAATTTAGGGCCTGATTATATGAGAGTTTTCAGCCCGGGCTGATATTTTTCGCGGCTTAGGGGCCGACTATATGAGAGTTTTCAGCCCGGGGCTGGAATTAACTACTGAATTTGCGCCAAAATCAAAGATGTTTGCTCATAGAAATAACTTGAAGTCACTATTATTGAATTCCATCTGGCTCTCGTAGTTTGCTAAGCATTGAAGGAGATTCGCAATTTTATCTCCAGTTTTCCATTGAAAGCGTTCCTTGCTGCTTTCATTTGCCTCCGCCATCTTGACAAACTTCGTGTTGAGCTGTTTTGGTGCAAACTGTACTTAAAATGCGCGTGCGCAAACTAAATTCTCAGCCCAGGCTGGAAAAAATTGCGATTACATGACAAATCTCAGCCCGTTTACCCGGGCTAAAAATACCAGCCCGCCTAGCTCAAAGAGGGCTAAAATTCCAGCCCGGGCTGGCTTTCTCATGTAATCGCAAACTCAATTTTACAAAGAGATGACTGGAGAGGGGGGCTGAGTATTCAGCCCGGTTAGCCTTCTCTTCAGTTAATTTATCGTTAAATTCAGTTGCGATTATATGACAAAATTTCAACCCGGGCTGAAATCTCAGCCCGCCTCGAGCTAGCCGAGATGGAATTTCATCTCGGGTAAACGGGATGAAATTTCTCATATAATCGTAATTTATTTTCAGCCCGGGCTGGAAATTTTCACAGCGCACACGTACTTTAGATAAGATGGTATGTGATGCAACCTCAGCTGTGATTGTGAGTGGGTTGTGAGTTTCAGTCCGGGCTAGAATCGTTGATGTAATCGCAACATATTTTCGTCTTGGCTAACCGCAAAAAATCTCAGCCCAGGCTGAAAACTCTCATATAATCAGCCCCTTAATGCTCCAATACAAATCTTTATGACCACAGAAAATTTAAAAGTAAATAAAAAAAAAGAAAATTACACTAGATACCTCGATTTCATTTTACATTATTTCATTATGTTCTAGTTACCTCGATTTCATTTGCCATGTCAGCCAATATACTGGAAGACTCGTCCTTAACGTATGTTTCAAAGCATGATAACATTTGCCTGGCATTACCAGATGCATATATCCCCAGCGCTCCATCAAAATATAATGTTTTCCTAATCTTTATCGATTCTTTTGCAATTTTCGGTGTCCATACTTTTGCGACTTTTGCATCCAAAATTCCATATCTAACCGTTCCATTGCTAACTGCATCCAATAGAATAGAATAACTCGAAAAGTTTTGATCTGTTAAAAAAAATAGAGATAAAAGGTAAATTTACGGTTTTAAACGTTCCTTTCAAATGTTCTACCCTTTCTCGAAATTTAAGAATTCAGAAATCAGTGCAGGCAAATGAATACAATAAATTGTGTGATATTACTTACGAGCTTACGTCTTACGAGATTACGAGCTTACGATATAACGACATTGTGATATTATTATTATTCACTTTAATGTAAGTAATTTGTCACAATTTTTCAAGGTTATGTCAAAATGAACGAGCATTCACATAAACATGAGATCCGACAGAAACTCGACAATAAAAGTTGCAAATTTAAAAAAAATTGAGAGACTGCACAACGAAAAACGTAGGTGCTTGTTTGTGTAATAAGCTTTGTGGAAGAGCATATTTGCTAATTTGCGGAAGAGCCTAATATGGAAGAGCGTAAGAAGATACTAATTTGAAAGAGCGTAGGAAGAGCCTAATATGGAAGAGCGTAGGAAGAGCCTAATATGAAAGAGTGTATGAAGACCCTAATATAGAAGAGCGTAGGAAGAGCCTAATATGGCAGAGCATAGGAAGAGCCTAATTTGGAAGAGCCTATTTTGGAAGAGCGTTGGAAGAGCCTGATATAGAAGAGCGTAGGAAGAGCCTAATTTGGAAGAGCGTAGGGAGAGCCTAATATGGAAGAGCGTAGGAAGAGCCTTGTATGGACGATTGTATGAATAGCCTAATATGGAAGAGCGTAAGAAGATACTAATATGGAAGAGCGTAGGAAGAGCCTAATATGGAAGAGTGTATGAAGACCCTAATATAGAAGAGCGTAGGAAGAGCCTAGTATGGAAGATTGCAGAAAGAGCCTATTATGGAAGAGCGTAGGAAGAGCATTGTATGGACGATTGTATGAAGACCCTAATATAGAAGAGCGTAGGAAGAGCCTAGTATGGAAGATTGTAGAAAGAGCCTATTATGGAAGAGCGTAGGAAGAGCATTGTATGGACGATTGTATGAATAGCCTAATTTGGAAGAGCGTACGAAGAGCCTAAAATGGCAGAACGTAGGTGCTTATTTGTAGAAGAGCCTTATTTTATATAGCCGCTTTCCAATCACAGGATTTTTAGCTATACAATAAAAAATCAATCGTTATGTTTCTTAAATTTTGTAATTAAAAAAATCCAGTTTTTACATTTTGCAGTAATTTATAAACTTGTATACAATACCCCCGTCTAAGTGCCCAGGTATTGATTGCTCCGTCGAATCCCCCGGTGAAAAAGAGTCGAAACATTTTCAACGGATTACTTCAACATTTCCCTGGCAGAAAACTGCGTTCCGGCCAGAAAGCTGGATAAAACTGGCCAACCCCGGCTCAGAAAATCATACCACAATGAATAGGAAAGAATAAAATTTTCCCCGGTGGCTTTCTACCATACCACAGAGTCACATAAGACGGGGGTGCTATACTCATTACTGTCATACCACATTGTTAACAATTTTATATACTTTTCATACTTAAATTTACGGTCCAAGCAAGATAGGTTTTGCTTCGCTTGAGTCGTCTAGAACGCATGGGTATAAATAATTTTTCATCCTGTATCATTACAAAAAACGTACCAACAATCATTCCTTTTCCTTTCACGACTTTGATTTCCCAAGAATCCAAAACCATTCCAATCTGAAATTTAAAAAAAAGCTTTAAAAAAATTTCTGTTACGTTTTGCAAATATTTTATAACTCAATTTTATAAATATAATATATAAATTAATAACTTAATACAAGATTACTTCATGAGATGAAGTGTCACAGAATTTCTTATGAAAATAAAAACGTATTTAATGTCAGGAGCTCAAAATGAGGGCTACCCCTCGATATATCATACAATGAAATCTATGTTATTCCACAAGTTTATATTCTTTATGGCACTGCATATATCAATGACTTTGCTTTATTTCGGTCGTGTAGAATGCACGATTTTAATTCATTCTTCTCTGATATCTGTATATTGATGTATTTTACAAATGAAATCGTATTGAATTGAAGGTCCATACAGTACTCATGATACAAAAAAGTACAGAGATTGAGAGGGATGCACAGAAACAAGTTTACAGAAGAACGTAAACAAAGTTTTATGGTTGAGCTTACCAAACAGAATAATTTCCACTGACCTGGAATCAGATAATAATAAGTTGAACAAGCTAATTAAATCGTAACTAACAGAAAAGGTGATAAAATCGCAAGCTTGGCAACTCACTCCACTCTCGGGTGCCTTTTCTGCTGCCATTGGGTTCTCTGATGCAGTGAGCATTGCAGATAATGATCCAGTAAGAAACCCGCATAAAATAAGGCCCATAACGGACCAACACATTGCAAAAATCCTCCCAATGAACGAAGTGGGTGAGATATCTCCATACCTTTAAAATTAAAAAAATGAATTTAGAGGCAGCGGCAATTTAAACGCAATGTGCAAGTAAGACTGCCTCGCTGGGAGTACCTGTTGTTCAATGTGTAACCAGCAAATCAAGCACGCAACGAGTCGGCAATTTCTCAAAGCTGCAGAGCATACTTAATTTAAATAGACACTTTTACCCTTAAGCATTCGTATTTGGCCTTTTACGATTAAAAAATCAACAATTTAATTGAAAACAGATTTAGTAACTTTTGTTTGGCCTTAATGTGAGAATGGTTTCATAAAAAATTTCGTGGAAACAGCAAAAAAAAACAGTTTGTTGTTGAAATTTAGTGCCACTAAAGTTTGAAAATCGCCAATTTCAAAATATTCTTCAAAAGTATTTGTTTTAATACCTAGGTTTAATAATCCTGTTTTTGATTAAATTTGATATGAGAGATTTCAAAAAATGGAAACCAAAAATAGAGGATTTCTGCTATAATCTGCTTAAAAATACTACATTGTGGCTTTCTTTGAGAAAGTTACTTTTCGTCAGATTTTCTTCAGTAAAGCTCAGAGATTACTTCGTAGATTTTAGCAAACAAGGTATCAAAGTTTAAGTTGAGGCCCCGTTGAGGCTTCTTACATCAAGTCAAACTTCAAACAAAATTATCAAAACCAAAGCTCCTCCACAGAAGCGTTGCGAGTGTGTGGAAAATGTTAGGAGCCTAATTTTAGGTACTTAAAGAATTTCAAGATCATACCCAACAGTCGTAGCTGTAACCCAAGCCCAGTAAAATCCATCCAATATCCCGGAAAGTGTCAGAACTGGCAGTTGTCCAGTCCTTTTCCATGTTTCCTGCAACGTAAAAATGACAAAAATGACGTAGTTATGAGGTAGTCATGATGTAATCTAAAGACAATGATAATCAAAATCCTGCTTAAGGCACGAAATCTTTCTTTTACAATTATCTGTAACATCTAAAAAAATTTTCTTTCCAAAAAAGTAAACTTTTATTTTTGACCTGAAAATAAATACTTTCACTCCATCATACTACAAGTTAAAGCCCCCGTCGGAAATTTAAGGGAAATTTAAATTGCTTTTGCAATAACAGAGCTGAATTGTAAAAACAAAGTTCAGCTTTTATATTAACTTATTTTTTGCATTTCCACATCCAATTTTGTCAAAGCCACGGTTTGGTGCCGGGGGTGGTTATTAAGATGGTGGTCACAATACCATCTCTAGATATATGACAAATAACATATGGACATTTCGTTCTTAATAAAAAGTTATTTTGAGATGTGTATTTTAAAGACCCATTGCTAACCAGCAGCCGTTGCGCACCTACATAACAAGATCTTCACAAACGGCGAAAAAGAAATTTAGATGGTTCTCCAATGAAGATGAATGCAGTAAACAAACTAATCTTGACGACGAAGTAAAAAAACGCCATTTTCCACTGCTGATAAGTCGTTACTAGGTAAAAATTACTTTCAGATAACACGAAAGTCATCAAAGAAATGTACCATAGGTAATTTCGCCGCAATGGCCACTGGTTAGCAATGGGTCGTTAAGAACAGATATATTTGTCATACATCTAGAGATGGTGTGTGTGATTATCTCGACTAACACCGACCCGACTTACGTAGGACAGACCGGACTTACGTAGGACAGACTGGACTTGAATGTAGGACAGACCGGACTTGAATGTAGGACAGACCGGACTTGAATGTAGGTCAATTCATGTTTCAGGGATAACTTACGTTCCTGTTTGTGGAGCATTAAATTGAGTTAAAATTTTCCTCTTCATTCTTTTCATTGCATTTTATTATCAACGGGGAGGGTAGCCCTTCAGCATAAGTGCTGGTTTTCAAGGGGCCCTCCCACAAAATACAGCTAACACTTATTACAATTGAATAAAAATTTATGTCAAAAATCTATTTACAATAATCACCTAAATAACTAAAAATCTAAAACCCTAAACAAAACAAACATAAAAATGAGAACCCTAAATACTATTTTTAAATGTCATTAGGGAGAATAAAGCATAAATTACAGATATGATCTATATAAATTACATAAATTACAGATCATACAAAAAGTTCTCCGTTAAAATTCTTACCAGTATCCATACGATGCAGCCAGAAAGAAAACAAAATGTAACGAAAATCAGTAAAATAGACAGCAAACCAGACAACGATTTTGAAACGACCAACCCGACAGTGTTAGTCAACTGCTTTCCTTCAACGACAACGACTTGATCCATCTTCATGATTTCAATAAAATGGTACTTGTCATTGGCAAAGCTTGGCTTCATGACGGGAAAGAAAAACTCTGTGTCGGAATTTATAGTCGCCATTAACTCATCCAAATTCTTTTTCCTGGACGGTTTTCCTGACTTTTCATTCACAAAGTCAATCGTTGCATTACCCTGAACATTCAAACCAATGCACTGACCCGAGCAATGACGTAATGCACGAGAAAGAGTATTTGGAAGGAATCCTGACGGTGTAACAGAGTTAGGGTTGTAAGCGATCAGTGGAGGATGATCGACCCAAGATGAATACAACTTCATGTTGGAAACTTTGCACGTTTCTAAAAAAATATGATTTAATTTACAAGTGGCAAGAGAAAATTTATTTATTTTCTAATTCATTTCATTCAAACGCAAATAACTACATTTATTTGTCTACTGTATACAGTATTACTATAAGAGTCTTTGACGACAAATCGGTTAGTGTAGTTCTTTGTGAGCAGACATGAGCACACCATGCAGAGAGCAAATAGGCCTTGCTGGGCTCGCGAGGACATACGTTTTGGATTCTTTGTACAATAATCATAAACTGTCTGGGGGAGGGCGAGTGGTAATCTTACTCAACAAAACAACTATCGATGTTTAATTTTTCAGAGCCTCGCTATCATATTTATATAGTGCTCTTTTTCCGTTTGCACGTGCAAGCCTACGCCCTTGCACACCTTCCTCACTTCCTAACAATACATTTCACAAACTAACTTGTTATGATTTCGTAATTTTGAACTTTCCTTGCCAGTACAACTCAGGAAATAAGTCTAAAGAAATACCCCTGAGATTGACTAACTAAATAAGTTCCCTGCATTTTTGCTCTTTGTTGTTGTTGTTGTCGTCACTTCAGTCAGAGGGGTATCAGGCGGAGGAGCAAACTAACAAGTCTAACCCCTAGTACCCACTAGACTTGTTGCACGAGTCTCGATTCACTCTTTGCCAGATCCGATAACCGCTGGTCACCATAACCGCTACATCGATTATGAGATGTGGAGGGTGGTGGCGTGCGATTAAAGTGGGTCTGAAGTAATCGCTATTCGAATCCCATTTTCGTTATTCGCCTTTGTTATTCGAATTCCGCTTGGTTGTTTTGAGTATCCCTACACTTGCTTGGTTTGAGGTTGTTTTGAGTGTCCGCTTAGTTGTTTTGAGGTTGCCTACAAATCGCATCACAAAATTTCTCTCACACAAGTTCATAAATATTACGAATTGATTATTCATTTTCAAATGTAAAAAAAAAAAACTGGAGAATAAAATACAAAAATTTCGAATGCCTAACTCAGCATAGAAATTCCAAATAAAAATAACTTACCAGCAATTTTCATATCACTCGCAGGACCATTTCCAATCCTGGTATACGCATGAACATGGACACCAAATTTATAGTAAGGAGTTAAATTCTTAAACAAGAGTTTATTTACATGCGAAGCGACCGTTTTTGTCTGCGAAATTCTTTTTTCTTTAGCAAGTAAAACTTCACCAACACTTATAGCAATTAGAACTATTCTGTATCCAAGTGGCACGCCATTCCAATATTTCACAGGTAAGTGATCCCAGGAAACTGTTACCTCATCGGGCAACAGAAAACTTTCTGCTTTTACATTGCCTGGAGCCTTGGATGGAACTGTGGAAAGAATTAATTAATTATTTATTAATTAATTAATATTATATTATTAATTAATTATTAAATTTATTAATTAATTTATAACAAAAACTTACGTTGAAATATCTAAAATAAGTTTCTGCCCGCACTAACCTCCTAAAAATATGACGTTTTACGTTGTTCATCAATGGGTCATATGGCCCTTTCCAGGGGTGAACGGGTTAAGTTCAAAAATTGAAATTTCTAAAGCAAAAAAGTTATGATGAAATATTCGTTATGCCACACTTAATGGGTCTTTTTCATCCAGCATGCTTCACAAGCATTTTTGGTGCAGGGCAGCGCCATTTTCATGGTCCATAAAAATACGTCTGTTAAAATATAGTGGATTTCGAATATCGTGTAAATAAGATGGATACAAAATTCAATGTTGATCTTGTCCTGTCTGAAAAATGACAAGCAGCTGGCCTTCTTGTCCTGCTCACTGGTTCTGGTGAGAAGTGAAGGGTTTTGCTGCTATCAAAGTTTGTTGACGCTGCTGATATTCGTCCATTTTTCTCTTTCATTGATCTTCCATTTCGGGTCTTGACGGGTTTCCATTTTGTCAGCCTGCTCATCTTCCCCTTCCGTTATCCACAATGCAATGCAACAACAGGGCAGAGACGAAAGTAAACAAACAGTTGCCCTCGCAATGAATGATGTATATAAAAGACCCTCTCAAATACAGACGCCATATTTAAAAATCCCGTACCAGGTGTCGGGTAACAGGCTTGATCCAAGCTAGTGATAATATTTTTGCTCCTATCTATCCAAAATGATTTAAAAAGTATTCCTTAACAGCTAACTTGAAAAGATATACCTTGTTTGTTCTTGATGAATAATTATTTGAATGTTATTCTAAGAACGAGGTCTCTCGTTTGGAATAACGCCATGATTCAGAAAATTGCAAAATGCAGCACTTCATAAGCTTAGGTTAAAATCAAAAACTTTTCAAAATTAATATTCCAACTCTAAATGAACTGAAATCAACAAAAAAGGTTTTTATTTTCAAGTTATCTATTGAGGAATTTATAAATAAATAATTATCTATTGAGGAATGCTTTGAACATTATTTTGGATAGATTTAAGCTTTTTGCTTCCAGCCTTGATCAAATCTGTTACCATTTTCTAAGAACACTCAGTATAATAATAATATAATAATAATAATAATGCACTTATAGAGCGCTAAAATCTATATACATATATTCTAAAGCGCTGAACAACTTGGTGT
>JAYJMH010052703.1:0-13338 GCA_036873815.1 Phacellophora camtschatica | reverse complement strand
TCTCCATTTTGCTGAAAGTTGTAGCACAAATTACCAAACAATAAACTTTTTCAGAACATTTCCGACAAAGTGCTGATTATCTCGAAAATACTTCTAAAATAAATACTAAAATATAAAAATAAATTCTTTATTTCAGTTCTTTATGATAGTTTCTCAGTTCGCTCTACTCATTTTCTCAGATTTAAAAAGAAATAAACAACCATAAACATGCTTCAACGAGGGGGCTTCGGGGAGTACCAAAACCCGCAAACACGGACAAAAATCGACTATATTGCGATTTCAGTCTGACGACAGCCTTAAGGCCAGTCTATGTAATAACGAAATCATAAAACAATAAGAGTTGTATAAAATGTATAAAAGTTTCTGCCTTATTCGTACGAAATACCATATCAATGTAATTTACAGATTCCCAGTTTTACACAGATTCCCCATTGGCAGAGGCATTTGAGATGAAATCGCTTTTGAGATGAAATCGCTCTAACTATTTGCAAGTGCGGCGCTCAATCGAAACACGGTCAGAATCGTTAAAGACCCTGATATAAAACAACCACAAATCTGAAATCAACGTCTTCTGATGTTGAGGGGGCATTTCCAACAATGGTTACAATGCAGCAGATAGACTCGGATCATGAAGACGACAGTGACATTGATATTTTGTGTACTTTTAAAACATAAGACATTTGAAACTTGCTCGAAACTTGTGTTTTTTATTATTAAAAGTTCTTGTTATAATTCACAAATGATAGACTTCTTTAAATAGCCCCGCCCCCGTTTAAGCGCCGCATCTAAAGCACTGAAAATTAAAGAGCACCGCGGCGTTCAATCGAGTGAATACTATTTGGATGGGCTGGGGATGAGCTCACCGCTCACGTGGCTACTCATTTGTGATTCGTAAGCAGTTTGTAGCTTAGTTTATTCATATGTTAGGGTGTACCCCTGGAGGTAATTGAAAGAGGAAAAGACAGTCATGATAATTCAAAATGATTCAATATTTCAGAATAGAATATTACATCAACATCAAAGAGATTTCAGAAATGCAAGTACGTCATTATGACCTAACTCAGTTGCAAGACTAGCAGCAGTTTCTGTAGTTGAATCCCCAATTTCTAAAGACACATCAGCACCATGTTGCACCAACATTTTCACCAGTTCCAAATCACCTAGAAGAATGACGTTAGTTTTAAATTTAGTGGAGTTAGAAGCCAAACAGGGACATTCATTCATCATACAGAGAGATACGAGGGATATACTGTAGTACATAGGGGCATTAACAATACTGTATTTGAGTTGCTAGTTTGTTGCGATTCGTCTACGTTTTGTTGATCAGTTTGTGAGGAAATATTTTGAAGTTCGTAGTTACTTTCATGCTTCGTATTGTACTTTTCTTTATTATGAGAACGTCGATTTTTCAGCTTGAGTCCGAAGAATGTTCCCATTTTTCTATGCAGATTTCAAACTAACGCTGTTAAAAACCAGCATTATCTGAGCCAGATTAAATTTCTCGGAATGCATTTGATTCGGAGAAATTTAATCTGGCTTAGATAATGTTGGTTTTTAACAGCGTTAGTTTGAAATTTGTTTCCAACTGTTGGATTAACCAATTAGAATGCAGAAATTTATAATCTGGATTAATATGTAAACAAAGACTATAATAATTAATATGTAAACAAAGAAATAAAAATATGCCGAGCGACCCAAAAAAAGTTTAGACGTTTGAAAAATCATCAAAATTCGAGTTTGTTATCAATCCAGCTAATTTTAATGTTGTCATGTCCACGAAGGGTTAACATAATTGTAGCAATGTAAAACATTTCATCAGCACGTTTTAAGAGCCATCATTCCATATTGTTAAAAATTTTATTAATATGATGCAAAAATATAATTTGTTGCATTAAACGCTTAAAATGCATTTTTAATTTAAATTACAAAGTTTTTTAAAAGTACAGTTCGAAATTTGGTTTTCAAGTCAAAATTACGTAATAATTCGTCAATTTTACCAAAATAACGGCAGTTTCCAAAATCAACTTGGCCTTTCCAACGTTTATTAATTAACAATTATTAACAAAATCAAATTTTGGTTATTCTTCAAATGTCTAAATTTTTTTTTGGATCACTCGGTACATACCACAATATAAAAATACAAAACAGTTTAATTGTATATATTTCATGAACAAATTTGATGGATTGAGAATTATTCACAAATGTTTAGAATTATTGAGAAATGATAGAGAATTATTCAGAAATTAAAAAGGAGCATTATTTGTTGCAGTAAAATATCGTAAGAATTATTGCAATATGCACACCTTGCATAACAGCCATGTGAAGTGATGTAGCTCCACAGCTATCCTGATTTCTTTGATTAACATTTGCACCATTTTCAATTAGAATTTTTGCAATTTCAATTTTTCCAACATTAACAGCTGTTTGGAGAAGAGCGCTACATAAATCGGATTTTTTGGCCATGTTGAGCATATTCTATAAAATAAAAATAAATTTTTATGAATGTATGAAATGCAGTAAAATTGTTCTGCTTTATAAACTTTGAATACACTGAAAAAACCTGTTATACTTTATTCATATCAATGTTGTACCATACAGTATATCCCTGGGGATCATAGGGTGAATAAGTAAAAGGAGTCAATTTGAGGAAGAAAACCTGGTTTTAGGACTAATCCACATACATCATAGAACAAACAAGGAAGTAACATGAACATTTCTGGTATAAAAATTTTTATCTTCTACAATATTAGAAGCATTATTCATTGTCTGCATCTTTGTCTGCATCTTTGTCTCTCCCTCTCCTTATTTTATTTGGACGATTTTTTGCAAAAACATATTGCACAGAAAGACGGGAGTAAACTTTTGGCTATTCATGTCAAATATCTTGACTTATAAGTGAAGACATACAGTATGGTATCTGTGAATATGTACCAAATACATCTTATTTTTAAAAGATTTCCTCAGGATTATTTGCATCCCTATATCAACTGGAATAAAACATTACAATAAATTTTGAATTCAGGGTGTCTTAGAAATTGCATTTATTGAATTATTGCTAACCTTATCAAGAAAATATTTTAGTATTTTTTCTTTTCCACAAACAACAGTTCTTTGGATCATATTTTTCCATTGATCATCTGTAATTGGAAGGCAGTCACCAGTTTGTTGCTCATATAAAAAATGTACAACATCAAAAAAACCAAATTTGATTGCTTTAGAAAACCAATGCAACTTTGTATTTATCTCTTCACAGCTTTGATGATTCTCTTGGGAATCATCAATTTTACTTTGAAGACTAGCATAGTTTTTGTAGAAGTCAATAATTCCAGAACAAAGGCTAACAAGACTGAATGCCCGCATCCCAAGCAGCCACTGCGTTATCTGCTTGTTTCTTGTAGAGTATTTTATATCACTGAAAAGTTGTCTAAAATGTTTATCTTTACCATGACAAAAAGTGCATAGAGTGTTTAATAGATAAACAGTCCCTTTTCTCCCAAGCAACTTTGAAGGGTATTCTCTCATTACGATCGACAGCAAGTCTTTCATATCATGAGTAGTAACCTTGTCGTCTTCTATTCCAACTTTGAATGCAAAGTGAAGCTCATCCAGAATGATAGATGCTTCCATTTTTGTAAGTTCTTTCCTTTTAGAATAATGAAAGTCTGTAAGCATAAAGTTTGCAAAAGTAACAAAGGTGCTGTTATGTTTAAGAAAGCCAATGATGTCATTGAGTTGCTCATTGCATCTTTCTAGCCAATTGTTTATCACGCTTGTATCAATGTACTGAAGTATATCCTCCAACCTGTTTTCCGTCAAAAGGCTGACTTCACTGCTAAATTTCAATACATTTGAAGAAGGGCTTTGACTGGCTTTCTTTGTTGTTGTTGTATCACTTGATGCCACTTTCATTTTGTCATCATCGTGTGTTTGTTGTGCTTCATCAGGCAAATAAATGTCCATGTTAAGATCGTCATTGCTTCTTGGTGTGGATCTTATTGCTGTTGCAGCAGAGTCTGGGCGTCTCATACCTCCAACAGCAGATTTAGGTCTGCCAACAACAATCTCATTTCTGTTTGTTTCTGTTACTTCCCTGTCTTTTTGTCTGTTTTGATTACATCCACTAGTACTACTGGCTTGATTGGTGTGTGGTCTGCTGAGGATCCTTTCTGTTTCAAAAATATCTTCATCACTGCTACTACTGTCGCTTCTAATTGACAACCTTGAGATACAAATCAATTCTCGAAGGCCTTTTACACTTCTACTCATCTTTTAAGCATCTTTGCTCCAGTTTGACTAGCCTGGTGCTGTTCTACTGATTATTTTTACCACGGTCATGTTTTTACGAAGCCATGTTTTATGTTCACAAAAATGTTTATGTTCTTAAAATTTGTTGTTGTTGTTGACCTGTGTTTGTTGTTGTTGATGCTGTGGGATCTGTCTCGTTCCTGTTTGTATCTTCCTGTCTTGTGATGCTGTGAGAGACTCTTGCAACGAAGGAAGACATTTAGTAACAAAGTAAGTATAGTGGACACTCAATTTCAAGTATATCATTATTGCCAGAGAAAATATTTTTTGAATTTTGTTTGTTCAAATTGTTTCCACAGCATTTTTGGTGTATGAACCGGTATACCTCTAAACAGATCATTGTCTAACTAACGCGTCGCTGGATGAGATATCTGTCCAACGCATCGTCTGAGTGTCGTCTGTGTGGGAGAAAAGCGATTTTCCATTTCTCTTCCATTGCTCTTTTTATTGCTCTATATGTCCGGAGCGGGTGTGTTTGATTTGCAAATCTTTACACGTGTATTATTATACTTTAGTTTATAAGAAAGAAAACAAACAGCTTTTATATTTTTTGAAAAACAATCAATACAATAGGTCCAAGTTTCTCTGATATTATTACAATTGGTTCTATTGTTTCCCATAAACAATTTAAAACAATAGAAAAAAGTTAAGAAACAACTTATATAATAGGTACCAACAAAGAGAAGTGTGCATTTCAAGGAGTGGCTTGATTTGATGCTGTAGACATGGAGTTAATAACTTCTTTGGTGTGGCATTGGTCTCACACAATAGTATGAATTGGCATATGGCGCACAGTCAATTCTGATTTTTATCTACTTGGCTCGTATTATTGTACATAATTTTCTCGTTTATCGCGTGAACCTTGTTGGTGTAAGCCTGACCTAACATTTTAGTGTAACTTTGGCGTTACAAGAAATACACCTTGATTTGATGCACAGTAATCCATCCAGCACATTCCAATTTTTGATTGTATGAAGAACTATAGCTATGGCCACCATAACAAAAATTATTAAATTTCAATACGAGTTCCGACAAAATAGGTTTCAATGTTGGATGAAATGACTTACTGATCCAGTTTTCCCAACCAAGGATAAAGACTTTTAAACTCAAAAATCAACATTTCTTATAGCTCAGCAAAGTGTTAAATTTTCTTAAAACTTCTAATATTTTTTGTACTTTATTATTAATAGCTATAATCAATTTTAATTGCTAAATAATTAAAAAATTTTGAAAACATGAAAAAAAATTAAATAATCAACATTTTTGCTATAAATATATTAAAATTCATGTGTTTGGAGTTGAAACTTTAAAAATGGGTCTTTCTGCCTTTGCTGAATGGAGTGTCAATTTCGGTTGTACATATTGTATATTCATCAGAAATATAAACAAATTTAAAAAAATGATATTGTTTCGATTTTTTTAGATGGCAAAGAGTGGTTACTTTATTGCTGCCATTACAATTGTGCAAATATCTTATTTTGGATTTGTTGTGGCATCAAGGTAAAGTTTTTTTTTAATTAGAAACAATAATGATATTGTGATAAGGAAATAAAAGTAATGTCAACTTTTTTGTAAAATATTAAATTTATTATCTTTGGCTTTGTAACCTCTATGGAAAAAATAAGTATGAATTAGGCTCAACACACAAGAAGAACAATGTTTAACTGGGAGTCATGCTTTTGCTTCAAAGTTTGACTAAATCAGTCACTCCAAATTCATTGCCCGCCTGATCAAAACTGCCACCTAAATTAAGTTAGATGTCGCTGGGATGGTGGTTCTTGAGCCTGGTTATAGATTTGTCAAGTTCACCCTAGCGTTTGCATATATACATATTATTTGTGAAAAGGGGAACATTTTTTGCCAAAATTTGTTAGTTAAATGAATGCTCATCTTTATGAATAAGCTGTAAATATTCATTTACCAATTATTTAATATGGTATTTGCTTATATAGCCTTTATAAATAACATAAGGCAAACCTAAACTTTTCCATGAAAAAAATGTCAGCTTCTAAACGTATATATATGTATTGTGTGTATATTTTCCTATTTTATTTCTTATTACAGTAATGATCATGAATGGGATCATTTAGTTTTTACACAGCAGTGGCCCCAGACAGCTTGTGAATATCAAAACGTAAGTTAGATTTCTTTGAAAATGCAGCTTCTATCTAAATTCTAAATCTAATTCTTTTTTAATATGATAATATATACCATATCTCTATTTTGGAGTACCTAAAATACAGTACATGACAAATTTTTTTATTATATAAATGATTCAACAATTTTTGTAATTTGTTAAGCTCTTTGGGGTTGCTGTTCATCTGACAATTTTACGGATAATGGATATTATATTGCAGAACATGGTTTTTGTATTATTTTAACGCATATAGTGAAATAGAAAATGGTAAATAGAAAATAGAAAACCTAAGATAGAAAATGAAAAACAGAAAACGGAAAATAAAAAAACAGAATTAAAGAAAAAAATGGAAAATTGAACATGGAGCATGGAAAGTAGAGCATAGAAAGTAGAAAACAGAAAATAGAAAACCGAAAATATAGAATACAAAATACAATACACAAAATAGAATTGAGAAACGAAGAAAACAAAAAATAAAAACTGGTCAATGGAAAACAGAAAATAGAAAAGCTAAGATGGAAAACGGAAAATATAAAATAGAATTAAAGAAATTAAGACTAAAAAGTAGAAAACAGAAACAAAAAAGTAGAAAACGGATTAGAAAGTGGAAAATGGAAAACTTAGAATACCAGGTGTCCCAGAATTATTCACGTTTGCAAAGCTATTGTGGAGGAGCTTTATTATTTATATTTATGATTTCATTTAATAAAATAGACTTCAACTTAAAGTTTGATAGCTTAGTTGGAAAAATCAACTTAATGACTACTGAGTTGTGCCCATGATAACCAAAATTTAGATTTCTTTCAAAACCAGAGGTAGGTCTTTATTTTCTGAAAATTGATTTTTTATGGCAAAGGAACCAGGGGTGCACACTCAAATGTAACCAACCAAGTTTATTATACCAGTAATAATAAAGTATTAAACCTGAGCATCAAACCAGTCACAGAGAGTATACTAAAGCTAAATAAAGTCAGTTCAATACATATTCGAACGTTATGACATCATCGTAATACAGGCATTAGACGTCTTGTCTTTGGCAGTTTCATCTGGTTACCATTGCTTGAAAGTCAATACTGTCCGTCAAATCCTTTTTGCTGGCAGAGATCACGAGCTCGTGGAGTCGTTCTTGTTTCTGGGGGTGTCAAAAATATTTTTGGCTCCCCGATGATCAAGGGTAATGAAAAATTCACGTGCCACTGGGGCTCCAGGAGCATGCTACCTTTGGAAATTTTAAAATTAATGTCATTAGATTGGCTTTCATGGCTTATTTGTCACTTTAAAATTATATTTCTCAGGTAAGCCAGATAATAACTGAGTGACACCTTAACAACTTTATCGTCGTCTGAAAATGCCTCGAAATTCTCGAGAGCGTTTCGAAAAAGACACCAATAGCTCAGCCGTTGTCACACCGTTGTTGAGATGTTTTGTAACAAAACATGACACTTTGACAAAGAAAAGAATATCAATACATTTTTTATTTATTTTTGATTCAAGATGTGATATGCTAATGTTGATCTTAGATTAATTCAGATGAAAGATTTTGACGTCTACTGTCATATCCAAACCTCTGGCATTGCAGAATCACAAAATTTACACTTTCATTTTGCGTAACTCAGCAATTATTGGGTTAATTTTTCCAAACAAGGTATCAAACTTCAAGTCGAAGCCTGTTCTATAACACTCAAGTAGAAATGAAAACTTAAGCTTTCTGCAGCAACTTAGGATACGTGTAACCTTTTTAAACGGAAAATAGAAAACACAAAATTACTCTCCTTAAAAAGCCAACCCACTGTGACAATACACGAAAAAATCACAGCACTTTGGATCTGTTGACATGAACATTTTCTTCTGTATTGGCAGTCTGTGTCTGTGAAAAATTTGTGGGTGCTAAACATATATGAAATTATGGTTTATAGAGTTATGAATTAAAGTGTGTGATAGATTTTTGCTTAATTTTGAAATGTTTTAACCGTACCCTTGCCAGTGGTTCTAGGTTTGTTATTTGAAGTTGCAGCTTTTTTGTCACGTAAACAATATGGTGACGTTTACTCGAAAAGGTTCTAATTTGTCACTTCAAAATTAATTTTTTTTTTCAGATAGCTATCTCGTCATATAGTTACTGCTCTTAATTTTTGCCAAACGTTTTTATTTGCAGGCTTTTTACTGTTATTGACTGCACAGACATACCGGGTGTCCCAGAAAACGTTACAATGGTTTTGCAACTTTATTGCAAATGTAAGAATACAAAACTCATTATGGTTATTAGCAATAGATAGCTTGATACTAACGAACAACGTTATACCTCATTGATCGTAAACGCAAATGTAGCAATGGAAGTATTGGAATTTTTCCGCTTGTTTGAAATGCAAGAAAAGATTTGAAGAAACTTCTTCACATTGACAGTTTTGATGGGTCACAATTTGTTCGTTAGTTATCAGGTTTTGTATTGCAGGTATTGTAACCTCAATGAGCTTTATACTCAAGTTTTTTCAATAAAGTTACAAAAGCAACATAAGATTTTTGGGACACCTGGTATGTACATTATTTATTTTCTTAAAGGCTACAGGAAGACATCAGTGCGAAATCCCAGTCGGAACAAAAAATTGGACTATCCATGGCATTTGGCCATCAATGGGAAATACAAGACAACCAAGTTATTGTAATGAAAGTTGGTCATTTGATCCTTCAAAAATACAGGTAAGTTTTGTAATCTAAAGTGAATACCATTCGGCAAACGTTTCTGCAACGATACATATTCTTGGAAATGTTTTCACTTTCTGAATTTTCCCACTCTCTATTTTGTAAAATTGAAATTATAATTACTGAGTATTTGCTTATATATCCAGGGTAATTTTGCAACAAGTATTTTTGTGTCAAATAGCTTATACTTTTCAATGCCGTAGCTTCCATTGGGACAAGGGTGGTCAGTTGCTTTCTACCTGTATATATAATATTATCAAGATTAGATTTTTTTTGCTTATTTAAAGCAGAAGGAAGGTAATAAATGTTCAAAAATCCTGTTGCCCCCCCAGGAAATTTTTCCTTCCTATGGTACTGCTTTAACTTGTACTTGACCTCTGTCTATTCCCCTTCTATTCCCTCTTCTAACCCCCTACCGATCCTACAAATCTTCTTGCGATCCATCATCGCTATGCAAACCTCGTTGGTTGATGCCAGTGTCCGGTGTCCGAAATCAGTGTGTCCGCACACGAGATACATCGCCTTTCTCTTCTGGATGTACCATTTTACTTGAACCTTGCACTTGAAGGCTGCCTTTTAACGAATGTAAAATTATTTTAGAGTATCATGAGTGATATGAAAATTCGTTGGCCAAATCTTTTCACCGACACAGAAATGGACAGTTTTTGGTAAGTCAACATTTATACTACATGACCGCATTTGATTTTATTGCCAATCTTGCCAATTTTACATTTTGTTTTGTGCTGAAAAAGGGTTAACATTTATTTGCTATAGTTATTAAGGTTTTGGAGCCAAATTCTCTGTGAGAGCGTGGGTTCGGTACCAGTTTCAGAACTTCTAACTGCGAAACCCATAGCCAACTCGTTTGTCTATCATTTTGAGTGCCAGCTCAGGCCCCAGGGGGAGGGGGCGGAAGTACCACCTGACTTGGGTAGGGAGGCGTGTTCTATTCTTTCGGGTCTGGGATTTCGATTCCATAAATATATTTTTGGTTGTGAAAAATCTTTCGTCAAAAATCATAATTTTGGCTCTAAAAATTTGAAATCTTATATTTTGGGGTAAAATATTACGAAACAGCTTAGAAATGTTAATGAAAAGATGTTACAGCCAGCAAAACTGCATCATGATAGGCGCCATACAATTATATTTTTGGGTCAGCTATAGATTTCCTTCGACAGGCGCCCCTATCCATATTAGATGGTACTGCCCACCCAGGAGCTCAGGTAACCAGGGAATCGAGTGGGTAGCAACAAACTAACAACGAGTCTTTGGATTGGCTGTTTTGATCAGATTGTCCCCATTTAACCCTTTAATTTGACAATTTTCGCAGCAAGATAACGATTATGCTTCCGCCATTATAAACACTTCGGAATGATCGACGCGCATTTGATTCCGAGTACTATATCATGAACTGTTTAAATGTTTCGCATTACTAAATACTAGTTTACTCGATGCAATGCACAATCAACTCTTTCGTTATTTCTCACTCCTTAGGCCTCTTGGTCTTTCCTATGGTTGCTCAAAATGAGTTTGAGATGATGATTTTTTCAAAATTTGAATTTTATTGCGTTATCACATGTAAATTTAGGTTTACTTATATTTTGTCTTAGTTTATGTTATCTGGTTTTGTTTTGCTGTTATGTATGCACATATAAAATATCCAAATCCACACAATTGGGACTCGTTTCTATGCTACTCAAGCCATGTTGATAAATGTATTTTATTTTTAGTAGAGTTATAAATCTTTATATTGTTAAATGTTTGGAATTACATTTCTATCACCGCATTTATTCTCACGGCTGTATTTCTGCGTTATTTTAATCATTTTACAGGGAGCATGAATGGACAAAACACGGAACATGTGCTGCGAGTCTCGATGCTCTCAGGGGAGAACTGAATTATTTTGGTGCTGGGTTATCTCTAAATCTTAAATATGACATCCGGGGGTATGTTCTGTTCATTTAGATTTGTCCCATATTTTATGTCAATTTATTTTATCTGTTCATTGGTTACAATTTTACAATTTTATAATTTAATAATATATGGAACTTAATTTAATTTTATAATTATATGGAATTTAATTTTATAATAATTTTATTCATCTATTTATTCATTTATTCGTTTATTCGTTCATTCGTTCATTCGTTTATTCATTTATTCGTTTATTTGTATTTATTCATTTATTCGTTCATTCCTTCATTCATTCGTTTATTCGTTTATTCATTGATTTGTTCATTCATTTATTCATTCATTCATTTATTCAGTTATTCATTTGTTTGACGCAAAATTTGCGTAATAATGATTTTGTTGCATACTTAAGAAAGATAAGGATGTTTAAAAAGATAAGAATGTTTATAAAGTCTTGTACGTTTTCAGATGCTCCTCGCAGCTAATTATTGTAAGGAAATAAAGTGCTCTTCGCAGCTAATTATTGCAAGGAAATAGCTACATATTTTTGCAAGAGCGTAACATCAATAAAAATGGTGGCTTTGATTTAAATGCCAAACTCAGAAATGACTCCCGAAATTTGGAAGGGCAAAGACTTCGTTTTTTAAACTCGTAGTTTTTCCCTCCTATTATTTGTTTATTTTCAGATAAAAGAAATCTTTCTTCGTTCAAACTTTCTTCTATTTGTTTGATGTTGACGCATACCCATTTTATTCGCAGGATATTGGCAAAAAAAGGCATTCCACCTTCAATGTCAACGACTTATGATGTGAGTCATGCATCTAATATTTCCAAATCTTATTTTGATTGTTTTTGTTTTGTTCTGACGTGTTGGTTGTGTGTTTAGATGAATCTGATTTTGATCCAAGAAAACTTGCAAATATTCTCATTTAATTATTAGTTTTAATAATTTATATTGGTTTTATCCTTTGTTGTTTTTTTTGTTTTGACATGTTGGTTGTGTGTTTTTATAAATCTGAGTTTGATCCAAGAAAATTTGCCAATATTTTCATTTAATTATTAGTTTTAATAATTAAATTTCTAGCTTACTTTTGTTTAATTTTTACATGTTGGTTGTGCGTTTGGATGAATGTGATTTTGATCTTGATTTTGTCAATATTTTCATTTAATTACTATTTTTAATAATTTAGTTTTTATATTATAATTTAATTTTTAATGTAAGTAGTTTCTTTTAACCCATGTATATATATATATATATATCGTAAGTTTTAACGTGGAAGGCCACTTTACTGGTTCACCTTCTTTAAACATATGAAATGGAAACGAAAGCATGAACTTCATAGACGAGAGTAATGTTCGCCTTATTGATTTGGAGCATAAATTTATTTTCATTTGTTTTTTATAAATTTAAATTTTTTTGAAGAATAAATTTTAGAAAAATAGAGTTTTGCTGATGAAACCGTTACATATAAATGGTTTTATTTGTTTGATATTTTTGTTTCATGCTTATCAATTTTAAAAATGTTGACATAACGAATATTTTTTCAACTAAAAGGTCTTTGATGTACTTGGTGTTCTCCACACTGAATTTGGGCACACACCATGCTTGGGATGCGAATACAAAAGTGTATGTGCACTATTTTCTTATTTTTCATTTGAATATTTTCATTCAATTTCGCTTTTGTTCAATTCAATTCAATTTTGTTCTAAAACTCACGAGCTTTGGAAAACGCGAGTCGTCGTTGTTTCGTAATCCCTTGTATCCATGTGCCCTGTAAATGACGCAATGACAACAATCTTCACGGGTATAGGGACACAGGAAAGAATGAACTGTTGTAGGAACAACGATCGTTTCTTAAAGCTTATGTACAAAACCTTTTCATAAGATCTGAGTTGCGCTCTGCGTTGTTTCACCTTATCTTATCATTACCAAGCCTTTCCTTTTCTGATATTATCATTTCCTTGCCTTACAAAGGCTGGCAGTAAACTTCATAGACTGGGGGAATCTTTCACTTGTTAATGCAAGAGGGCATGGTGTCTTGTTTGAAATTGGCTATAGGTCTTTTTTAAATTTTTAATGAATTTGAGGGTTTAAATGAAATCTTTAGTTGTTATGTTGCTGGTTTATTTTATATTTGCACAAGGAATCTTTCACTCATTAATGCAAGAGTGCATAGTGTTTCTTCTGTATTCCTGTCTGAAATTAGCTACAGGTCTTTTTTAAATTTTTAATGAATTTGAGGGTTTAAATGAAATCTTTAGTTGTTATGTTGCTGGTTTATTTTATA
>JAYJMH010052692.1:0-13340 GCA_036873815.1 Phacellophora camtschatica | reverse complement strand
CTGGTCTGGTCTGGTCTGGTCTGGTCTGGTCTGGTCTGGTCTGGTCTGGTCTGGTCTGGTCTGGTCTGGTCTGGTCTGGTTTATCGTTTGCAAAAACGTTATGTGTGTTTGTTTATCACCATATCATTTTTTATCGTAGATTCATCCATTTATATCAAACACTTTCGTTTCTGAAGACAATTGATGTTTACTTGCCAACACTCGCGTTTGAATACCTGTTCCTTTGCAGAACGATGAAATCATGCTCTCGATTGGCATCAAGAAAACAAACTTATAGACGTCCTTCGTTTTCTTCTTTGCTTGGCTTTGCGATATTTTTATGGTAAGATATTTAGTTTTATGAGTAGGCCTAAATTGGTTTATTGATTATCGCACATGAGCAAGACTAAGTAAAACTTTAGGAATGATCTTGCATCTTCAATATTCATGATATTTCATCTAATTAAAATCTTAGAAGTGATCATAACATAGAAATTAGTAAATGCAGGAACTGATTTCTTGTCAGATCTTTAGGATGTATTTCCAAATTTCCAAACATAGATATTGCAAGTAGTAAAAAGATGCTTCTCGTTTTTGTTTTGCAAAATGTAAATCGCATCTCACCCAAAAACAATAAGTCTTATACCTAAAGTGTTAGATAGACAACGCAAAAACAATGCAGAACCAATTTCGCAAATTCTCCTTTCACTGTAAGCGTCGGAATTATAAACAGGCTTCAAATGTAGAGTAAATGTTTAAGTCAATGCGGCGATGACCTACTTGTAGATCGAATAGAAGTTCTTAAGTATCTTTGTAGATGATCCAATTAATCTAGTTATTAAATAGATACCGTAATAATTCGATTAAGCCCCCCTCTCAAATGAGCCCCCTTCTCGAAAAAGCCCCCCTCTTCAAGGTGATTTTTTAAATAAGCCCCCCTCATATCAAGGTCTCTACGTATATTTTTATTTATGTTATTCTAAAATACTGTTAAACATGTATTCAGCATAATAAGAAGATATTGGTTCATCACATGCATCTTAATTTTTCTTCTGGAGGCCAAGTTTACTTTTTCGAAATGACAATCACAGCTTTAACTTAGCTTTAACTTACTGTAAACTAACAACAACCCAGTAAACCAGTAAAGATGAGCAAAAATTCGAAATGGGAGAATTAAATCTAAATGTAAAAATAATATATTGTATCTTGTTATCTTTAATGACCAAAATAGATAAACAAGAATACGAGCTATAAGATTTTAATTAAAATTATAGAATATAATGGATTTACAACGGTCAACATAATGATTGAAATAATATTTTGCAGTTTGTATCCTTGCAGGTGGCTGATTAAATGTTTGGTTTTAAAACATAAAAATTTCCCTCTACTTGTTTAATTTTAGATTGTCGTCTTGACATACTCAGCAGCCTGTGCTTCATTTTTCTATAATTAGCATGTGACCAAGTCAATTGTAAATGCGCAAAAATGTTTTAAATACGAAATTATCGTGGTCAAGGATGTGCTGAGTAATTTTGTCATGTCGTCAATTTCGTTGGAAATATTGGGTATTTTATCAACTTGTTGGAAAATTTTAATCATATTAAAAATTAAATCAAAGGATAATTTGAATATTAACAATATTATTTATATTAAATATATTTTTTATCAGATAGACGTTTACTTTTAAATTTTTCCTGGTGATAAATATTATTTTGTATGACGTATATTCCGAATGACCCCCAAAATTGATGTTTTCAGAACAGTAGAGAACAAATGTTTAATTAATCAATTGTTTTAAATCACCATTTTTTGAAATTATTGGGGTAGCTTCCGACGGGACTGTTGTCTAGAACTGTTTGTTTATTTCGTTTTTGTTATTCTTTCAAAACAGCATGCTCGAGAATTTGATAAGAAGATTTGCTGTTTTTTAGATGTGACCGAAGAGAAACAATGGGTTGTACTTGTAGTATGACTTCCAAGATAGATTCATTACAAACCACAAGCGATTATCAATACAAATCCAAAATTCTTGTAGTTGGCACTTCTAATTCTGGGAAATCAACTTTGTTACGACAAATGCAAATCATAAATACTTCCGGGTTTTCTGCAGCTGATCGAGACACGTATAAACATATCATTGTAGAAAATGTAACAAGCTGCATAAAATTCTTACTGGAAAAGAATGATATTGCCGATGTTGGTTCAGAGAGTATAGCATTAGAAAGGGCTCGAGCTGATTTCAAACTGCTGATTGAAGATGGAAAATGTCACCTTCCTGTTGTAGAGGAAGAACTGCTTGCTTTAGCATCAACGATATGGAAAGATCCTGCGATGAAAAGACTTTTTAATGAATCTAAAGATGAATTTGAAAATTTTGATAGCTTGAGTTCCTTAATGAGCGACATAGATGAAATGACTAAAAAAGATTATGTGCCTTCTAACAGTCAGATTTTACTTTGCCGAATTCCTACCACCGGTGTCAGGTCCTTGAAGTTTGATTTTGATGAACTGCCTTTAGAAATGATTGACGTTGGTGGTCAAAGATCGGAGCGTCGAAAATGGATCCATTGCTTTGATGACGTTCAAGTGCTTCTGTTTTGTGTTTCTGCGAATGAGTATGACATGATGCTGCAGGAAGATGCTTCCAAAAATGCCATGGTTGAGAGCATGCAAGTCTTCAAATCACTGATCAACTCTGTGTGGTTCAGGATGAAACCCATTGTTCTCTTTCTTAACAAAATTGACTTGTTAGAAAAGAAGATCGTGGAATCTTCCATTGCTGATTATTTTCCAGATTTTGATGGTAATTCTTCTCAATATCTTGACGTAATAGCCTTTATCAAGAGCAAGTATTTAGAATCTGACGAACAACACAAAAGAATTATATATTGTTTCAACACATGCGCAACGGATACAGTTAATATTCAACGAATTAGCGTTGTGTGTTTTAGTTCTCTGTTTAATCAAACATTAACTAACATTGGTTTGAATTAAAGAAGCTCACTTTTTGCAAGATTAAGTTTTAGGGAAGTTTTATAGGTCACGTTTTCACGAAACTTCTATAATCCAAATTATCTTCAGGTTGGCAAAATCAAACAATAGCTAACTTTGGTTTAAGGTAAAAGGAAGTAAAAGGCTATAGCTCACTTTTTGCGAGATTAAGTTTTATAGGTCACGTTTTCACGAAAGTTATCCGAAATATCTCAATGTTAGTGAAATCGAGCTTGTGACAACTGTTATGAAAAATTTCGAATCTTTGACCCCGTTTACAATGCCGGCATGACGGTTGGCGATGCCGGTATGATACAATGCCGGTATGAAACGATCCCGGAGTGGCTGGCTGGCCCTCACGAAATGAAAATGGAACGTTCAAATGTTCGCACTGTGTAAAACCTCTAACCGTCATGGAGAATGAACCGAATACTGAGTTGACAGTTGGGGCTACACACATCATATTTACATTTTTATTTTAAAAAGATGTGGTTTCTGGCAGCTGAAAAAGCTGACGTGGACTTTATATTTAACAAATGCACAACTAAAGACTTGAATTGTTAATTTTCATTAACGAATAATGAGTGAAAATTCTAAAACCCCTTGAACTCTAACCGTTTATTCATACTTTCATACGGCCATCCTGATACTTTGAGCAGGGCCGCATTAACTCTATTTGGAGCCCTGGGCCCAATTATGTTAGGGACCCTTTTTAATTACCTGTTTCAGTGCTGCCGATCAATTCGCTTTACAGCATCTTCTTCCGTATTGGTATACATTTGTATAGAAAAGACGATTCTCTCTTACAATCATCTCCAGCAACAACGTTTTATAGACAATTTGGAAATATATCCAGAGCGTACTAAATTTACAAATCACAATTTTTGGTCGGGCCCCAAGGCTCGGGCCCATAGCCTTAGATAAATGTTTTAGATTTTCATGATGATTTTAGATGATTCATGCAGAGTTCTTTCAGTAAAGTTCATTTTATATTTGCACCTGCGCATTTGCGTTTTAATTGTCTGGCCTTTGCATCTGAAATGCATGCTTAGAGATGTTTAAAAACATTTACAGTCAGACTTCAGACACATCACAAACCGTATAACTTTAACTTCAGTTATTCGATTAAAATAAGTGCAAAATATAAATTTGATAAACAATACAGGCAGTGGGTATTGAATAAAAACATAAATCAATATCGACAAAAACGAGACAAAATCAACCTAATACAAATCTCCAATAAACTTACTTATATGATGTGGCCCAAAATCCTCAGCTCTTTTCTGTTTGACGACTTATTTATCCTGATTACAGTTCTGTCTTTTCCTGGTTAGCGTAACTGATTATCTGATTCTGAATGGAACGACTGCAGCTAATTTACATAAGAATACAAAAATACGAAAAGCGGGAAAACATAAAAATATAAAAACAGCGGGAAATTCATAGCAATGTTCCAGATACAACAAAATCAATCAAAGTCTCCAAACACGGTTTTTCAGCGAAACACTATTAACGTGCTAACATTAAATTTTTGTTTTTTTTTACATTTGTCAGAAGCTCGCCAGGCATTTTTTTGACTGATTGGATTTTGTCACCACGATACTGTATATAATTATCAGAAATCCGTAGTATTTTTTTCAAATGTGTAGCCAAGCAGGCACTTTGAATAATAAAATGATACTACATATTTTTTTCTTAATTTGTATCAAATCTATCTAATACAATATTTATAGCTGCAACACTAATCTATGATAAACTACAATACAAATGAAATGAAAGTTACAACAAAAAAGGGGGGTGGCATTAACTAAACGTGTTTGTTATTTATATTCAGGACACTTGGTACTGTTTTTGAATATCACTATTTTGTTGACAAAGCCTCAATGACACTAGACTCGTTCCTTTGCATACAATTCCACTCTAGAACACTGGAGTTCTTAATAAACTATAATTATAAAACTTTTTGCTTGTAGCGATTACAAATATATATATTTTACAAATTGTTTTAAATATTTTATGAATTGTTATAAATTGTAAAAAACATTATGTCATGCAAGATTGGTTGTAGAAGCTTTGGGCCTACGAGAGCAACCCCCATATTAACTTGGCGTATCGTTCAACGGTTAAGATCACATCTTGAGATCCAATCCAGAAACACCGGCAAATAAAGCGATGAGCTACTATTTTAAAGAAGGAACAGAGAAAAAATTCCGTGGAAGACCTCGGTGTACGATTGCCACAACATTGAACAACGACATTAAGCGCACTTTCCTTAAAAATCCAAATTTCAAAATCCAGCAATCACAAAACTCGAAAGATCTTTAGGTTGCTAGATTTTTGGCCAAGGACAGAAATGAGTGGTGCAAAATAACTGACATTATAGTTGGTGTCGTCAAAGCCGTGTTGCCATCGTTCCAAAATGACGACAAGAAACCTTCCCCGCAGTGGTTCATTTAAAAATCCAAATTTTTTCTGCTGAACACAGGGGACCAAGCTGTGTTTGAAATTTGAAAAGCAAGAAATCAAAGGCAAAAAGTCTGTCAAAGCGAGAAGGCAGAGAAGAGTTAATTTTCGATGTCTCTCAATGTGCTGGATATCACCTCAAAGTACGATTAGGTATGTATTCCAGTAGTACACAAAACAAGTTTTGGATTTTCGAAAACAGCGATGCACTTCAGGAATGCAAGCACGCTTCCTGGGCCACCAAAAAAGAAATTGCAAATGACGTTTTGACATTTGATGACCAGCAAGATATAATTGATTACTTTGGATGTTTAATAAAGGAGAAATGTAACCAATTTCAGGCTCCTCCTCCTCCTTCTGTTTATAGTACTGCAGCAATTTATTTCAAAAGATTTTACATCAATACTTCTCCTCTCGAGTACCACCCAAAAGAAGTGGCATTTTTATGCATATATCTCGCTGCAAAGGTTGATGAGTACAATGTATCAATTAGCCAATTCATGCAGCAGCTAGCACCAACATATCCCGAAGTTCAGGACTTTATCATTTCAAACGAGCTGCTGCTCATGCAGAAATTACATTTTCATTTAACAATACACAGCGCATATAGACCAATGGAAGGGTTTTTGATTGACATGAAAACAAGATTTCAAAGCATTGGTGATGTTGAAAAGTTTCGATTGAATGCAGAGAAATTTATTGCAAAGTCATTGCTAGCTGATACTTTTCTTCTTTATGCACCAACACAGATTGCATTGGCAGCGCTGAAAGCAAGCATCGGGAAACAAATGGATCATTATGTTCAAAATTTAATTGGACAAGATTCAGACGTGAAAAAATTACTTGCTAAGCTTGATGAAATCATTAGATTAGTTAAGGATTTTAAACTACCAAGCAAAGACAAAATAGATGATATAGAACAAAAGCTTGAGCAATGCAGAAACCAAGAACACAATCCATCCAGTGAACACTATCGAGGTCAGGAAATATTTGTCCATGAGGAAAAAGAACGGGCAAAAGAAAGGAGATATAATGAGATGAGATCCAGAGAAGAAAAGGCATTTTCTGGTGTTGAGATGATGATTGATTAAGGGTGCAAATAATCTTTAGAAAAAACGAGAGGAATTTTGTCAAATCAAAGTTGTTAATTTTTTAGCAATTGTTTTTGTTTATTTTATTTTAAATCTGCTCAATAATTTCCATTTGTGATCAAATGTCATTTTGATCTTAGCGGATAAACCATTGCTTTGCAATTATACATAAACCATTGCTTTGCAATACATAAACCATTGCTTTGCAATTACATATAAACCATTGCTTTGTAATACATAAACCATTGCTTTGCAATACATAAATCATTGATTTGGTTTATTGACAGTTCATGTTTCTTTGACCACGTAAAGTTAGGACAAATACCATGCCAAATTTTAGTATGCGAATTGTTAATAAACTATTTCCGTTTTTAGGGCTGTTAACTCAAAATCCGTGAGGCTAGCAACTTCAAATTGCACTCAAAACAATGTCTGAAGGCAAACTTAGAGTTTGGGAAATCATTTAGTCATCTACAATCATGCTTACATCTCAAAATCTGGAAATTCAAATTGCCCTCATCCACAATCTTTTTAAGTTTAAAGTCAATTTGAAGGAACATGATTGATTTCCAGTCCATGGTTTTACAACAAAATAACCTGCTTACTCCTGTATCATCTTGGGGAGTTTTACCAGTGAATCTTTTCAAATTTTAAACTCCATAAGCACCATTAAAGTCAGCAGGTTGCATCAAAACATGGACAGGAAAAAAACAAATTTTCTCAAATTAATTTGAAGCTAACAAATATAGGACAATTTTAATTTCAAATTTTTGAACAGGTAAACTTGGTCGCAGATGACTGGATGATATCCCAAACTCTCAAGAGCCTCATTAAAATGTTTGGGGGCTCCCAGGTCTTAATTTCTATAGGCCTCCATATGTACAACTGGTATAACAAAACCAAACTTGTCTGTGTATATATTAATTTTATGGCTAAGATAAAGGCTTCATTACTCAATTAACGGGTTACCCCCCCCTGCCCTCGGTTTACCCCCTTCTGTGAGTAGCGTGGTGCTGCAAACTTTAATGTTTCCCTTCAGTCGTTGTCTTATGCCCATTTTTGAGCGACAGCCCTAGTTTTTTGGGTCCCACTGGTACTCTGGTAGGAATCTGAAAAGATATATTATCAACATAAACAACTCATACTTGTTTGCAGTGTAAATCATTTAAATAATGACAAGATAATATATATATATATTTGTAGCTGATATGTTTTTCAGTATTCTATTTGAATTCTTGGGGAATAACATTTTGCTATGATTATATCTATATCCATAATTTTGACAGAGTCAGTGGCGTCAATATATCGTAATCTTGGGTTATTTGCTATTACGGAAATCAGTCCTTTTCTTGTTATTTTTCTGCAACTTGATATTGCCAATCCTTGTAGCAACTTTAATTTTTTAGCAAGCTCTGCAAATGTCCATGCTGTCAGCCAAGAACATCCGTCCATTTCAAGGTATTCAAGTTCTCTACAATTTTGAATGAGATAGCAAAATTCCAAATCACCAATTTGTCTGCAATGTGAAATATTCAATTCCTGAATGCACTGACAACGGGAGGATATTTTTCTAATGGATTTTCCTGTTATTTTTTTGCAGTTTGAAATGTTAATTGACTTGAGCAATCTATTTCTTTCAAACAATTCAACAAGGATCTCATCGTTTAAGTTGATACAACCATCAAAATTGACTTTCCTTAAATCTTCACATCTCGTTGCGATCTTATGCAAACCATTTTGCTTCAGCCAATTGCAGCCCTCCATTCCAAGGTATTGAAGTGAGTTGCAACTCATACCTATGGCATCCATACCTTTATTACCAACTCCGCTACAACCTGCAACGTTTAAATGTCTCAATGATAAATACTTTGCTACTTCTTTAATTCCTTCGTCACCAATATTTTGACAATATGAAATATCTAAACTAGTTAAGTTTGTGTTATTTCGAGCAATGGTAGCTAAAATGATGTCATTCAACTGTGGCGCCCCTGCCAGTGAAATACTAACAAGATTTGTATACGAATTTCCGATAAGCAACAACGACGATGGGGACATTTTTGTGCAAGTTAGATTCAATTCGACCAGAGTGCTACATCGGTTCACTAACTCAGTTACGACTTTGTCGTTAATGTTGTTGTTGGGGCTACACCTTGACATGTCTAAGACTCGTAGTTTCGGGCAGTTTCGAGAAATTATCGACAGTATATCATCATTGATTTGGTAACAGTATCGTAGATTAAGTTCTGTTAGATTTCTGTTGTTCTCGAAAAGAACACATAAGCTTTTCTTTTCAATAAAATCACAGCCACGAAGCTGGAGCTTTTTCAGTTTCTTGCAGTTACTTCCAAGCCTCTTCATAGCATCAGACGAAAACCAAGAACACCCATTCAAGTTTAGTTCTTCAAGATCATGACAGTAGTTGGCTACGGCACTTATCGATTGATCAGATAGTTGTCGATTATGGCAGTTTGAAAGATCTAGTTTCAATAGCCGTTTTTGTGTTGATAACACACTGATCAAGATTGTATCGCAAAGCCATTTACTGCAGTTGCTTAGATTGAGTTCTCTTATGCATGAAATATTCCACGTTAAGTTAACGAAATGATTGCTTGTGAAATTCTGAAAATGTCCGTCGAATTTGCTTAAATCAAAATTTAATCGTCTTTCGAGATAGTTTTCCAAATAACAATCAAATAGTTTGCTTACTCTTTTCTGTTTCACAACGTCGGGTAGGGGTAAGAAGTCAAAAATTCTTTGGAGAAGAAGATCATTTTCTAAAATCACATTGATGGTAACTTGGTTCATTTTCATTATCAACAGCAAAAGTCAGGTCTGAATGAAACTGCTTTAGTTCAAGTCAAAGTCAGTTCTGGAACTGCTTTTGTTCAAGCCAAAGTTTATTCTGAAACTGCTTTTCTTCAAGTCGAAATTAGCTCTGAAATATCTTTTGTTCATTCTGAAACTGCTTTTGTTCCTGACAGGTCAGTTCTGAAGCCTCTAGTCGTCGAGTACTTGAGTCATTAAAAGCACACAGCATTAAAAAATGCCAGACACGTAAAGGAAAGCAATTTAGCTAGATAAATTACGAATCTGTACAGGTTGTGCAATACAATTTCATTTAGTAAACAGCGTGTAAAAAACAATTATTTGCATAATAGATTTTTAATGATTTAAATATCCGTAGTCAATCCAAGTGTTACCTTTCACACTGGTATATTGACTTGAAGAGGTCTTCTATTTTTTTCAGAAGACAAGGTGGGAAGTTATTCAATGTTAATTGCAGACTATTACAGATTTAATATGAAAATTAGTTTCGTTGCAGTGAAACGTTTAAAATTACGTTGCTTTATCGCCGACGTTATTTCCTTTTCTCCATTTGTTTTCATTCTCGTGACGTGGCGTAATATCACAAATGTCACATCCAGGGGCGCACATTCAAATATAACTTGGGGGGGTGTAAAAAATTGTTGGACCGACTTAGGCCCCAAAATGTTTGGACCAACTAACTGTATTAAACCAGTATTAGTAGATTAGCATGTATTATGGTGTACAAAATACATAATAAAGCTCACTAAAGTTTATTTAATTTATATTCAAACTTTATGATATCATCATAAAACGGGGCATTAGACACCTTATCTTTGGCAGTTTTCTGGTTACCATTTCCTTCTGGGTTAATACTGTAATAATGGGTTAATTCAATTTCTGGTTACCATTTCCTTCCGAGCTTGTGGAGTCGTTCTTGTTTCTGGGGGTGGCAAAACCATTTTTGGCGCAACATCAATAAAGGGTTTACGAAACGTTACAGTGCCTAAGGCGCAACCCACTAGGGCGTCTGAGGGCATGCTTCCCCACAAATGTTTCAAAGTAGTGGTCGCTAGATTGGCTGTCGTGGCCTATTTTTTAATTTAAAACTATATTTCCAGATAGGCCAGAATGACCGATTTAAACCTTTAGGCCAGAATTACTGATTACGGAATTACTAAACAACTTCTCATCGCCGGAAAATGCCTTGAATATCTCGATACCGTATTGAGAAAGGCCCCCAATAGCTCAACTGTTGTCACACCATTGCT
This sequence comes from Phacellophora camtschatica, assembly GCA_036873815.1. Classification (NCBI taxonomy): domain Eukaryota; kingdom Metazoa; phylum Cnidaria; class Scyphozoa; order Semaeostomeae; family Ulmaridae; genus Phacellophora; species Phacellophora camtschatica. Next base: position 2,740 of record JAYJMH010052692.1, on the reverse strand, counting down.
GAGATAGTAATAATAACAATACCCAATTTTCATTTTGGAGCAGTTACAAAGTTAACAAAACATAACACTATGATAAAGAACAAAACAGCAATGTCCTACTTTAAATTTTGTTCTATCCTTGTGAGTCAGACCCAGAGTCTTGCAAACAGGAGCACAGTGGGACCTTTATTTTATGGTGGGCAAATTTTCCGACAAACGTTTTTCAGACACTAAAAACGAGCAAACGCTAAAGACCGACATGTGCTCTATAAGCGCACCCACCTAGGAGAGTGGTATGCTCCCCCGGGAAATCTTGAAAATCAAGGTGTCTACATTGCCTGTGGTGGCTCTTTCTGGCCCTGATGTTATAATTTTAAACATCAAATTGGCGAGCAAATTCCTAGCAAATTATGAAGAAGAGTAATTACTTTTATACATATGTTTAGTCTAAGGATACACGAATAATGCTTCACAGGCAAAACAATTAAAAATTAAGGTATCTACCGGGTGTCTCAAAATAAAGTTCACCCGTTTTGTGGCTTGTACCTCCGAGGGACAAAATTAGAATATGCGATACAAAAAAGGTGGGTGCGACCACCTTAAGGCATCGAAAAATCGAAAATGAAGTAGGCTTGGTTGCTATACATCCAAGTAAAACTTTGTTTTCTGTGTTCCACGTTTTTGAAAGTCCAACCACATTTGAGACTTTTCTCCGTCAATCCTTTCAAATATAAACTCCCTATTCCCACAGGTGGTTGGACTTTCGACGCCAGTATACGGACTATTCCCACGCCAGTATAAGAGCTGGTGACACCGCTGATTGGAGATAGCAGGCAGTATTACATCATGATTATGTCGAGATAGAAACCTAACGAGGATAGAAATTCTAATGCTTGAGATAACGGGCAGTAGAGATAGCGATATAATTTTACAGGTTTTCACCAATCTGTATCTGAACAGCAATTTGAAGTTTCATTTAAATGAATTTTTAGGGCAAAACTGGTCAATATAAAGCAACAATTTATAGGATTAGCTAGCTTGTATTTAGCGTGAGCTATTAGTTAGCTTCGGTTAATTATTTTATGACCTTTTAAGCAGTTTATTAATGTCATTATGTACCGAATAATGTATATTCTAGAATCTAGGTATTAAACCATCATGAAAGTGTCATTTGAATTTGATTATACATTCTTTATCTTAGGATATTAATGTTATATTCGTTATATTATTTCAATAAATAGGTTGCAATGTTTGATTTGACCGTATGCTCAAAAAAGATCATCCCTAAAAACAGAAGTGAGAGAGCGGTGTTTAGGGCGTGGTCATAAAAGAACTAGGTGTGGTCAAAGTGCCCTTGAAATCTGGTGCCCCCCCCCCCACTATTCAAATGCTTTCTACGTCTCTGCATTCTAGTTTATAGTTATCATTTAGGTTAGGATTATTTAGATGTTTAAATAGTGGTTTGCTGTGGCCATATTTTTTCTTAAATGTTATTAGTCTAACTGTTTTTTAATTCGTTTTGTAGTGGTTTAATAGAGGATTTATATGTTCCTTCCCAATTTATAAGGCCATAATTTATGTGGGGTGATATGACTGCATTAAATATATCTATATATTGGGCATAAGTATTGTGAGCATAAAACCGCAGGATACTATCTCGTTGCCATTAAATGAAAAGAAAAACACTGCTCGAAAACGTTTCGTTCTTAAAAAAACATATTTTGCCAAAAGAATTTCAGCCTCAAGTTGTTTTGAAGGGGTGTGATTGCATTTTAAGCCAATCTTGGGGCGTGGTCCATACATTTTTCCGGGGTGTACCCCTTGCCCCCCCCCAGCGAAGTAGCCTCCACTGCGCCCCTGTTTGACAAAAGCTTTTTTGTGTGTTTCAAATATTTGGTACAGGAACGACCGGATTGTTTGGCAAAATTTCTCTGAGTAATAATATGAGTTGAGTCCCCTCGCACACACCTCCCAAAAGTAAAATGCCTGCAAAAATATTCATGCCCTCCAAATAGACATCTCTTAGTCTTTTAAAACCAGGTATTAAAGAACTTGGTATGAAATGCGTTCCACCCTCTTGTTCATTACTTGTACATAGTGTATATTTCTCTTGTCCTTTTCTATGTCCTGATTTCACTCTGCCTATTTCAAGAGGCAGCATTGAACTGATAAGCAAGTCTAGGAATCGCTGATCTATATTTTAAATTTAAAATATGTTTTATTAGTCAGAGTTTATGTAACATTCTTCCTGCCCTCTCCTTGTACCTTTGTATTTGTATAACAATCCTAATACAGCCCTGGTCTTTAGGGTTATATGTTGCTACAACCCTGGTCTCTAAGGTTATATGTTGTGTTGTTTACGTGAAGGATTCTAGGAATGTTTGTGATTTTTTGTCAGATATAGTATACTTAATGAAGTAAATGGCAACAATTTGTTAATGGTTATAACATTTTTTTACAGATCATTATTCGGCATTTCGTGAAAATATTCCCAAATGGATCTTATCAGTGATTTTGTGTTAAACAGCAACAACAACAACAGTTCAATGGGAAATCAAAGTTATTCTAACTTAACAGCAGCTACTCGTGATTATTACACTGAATGGGCACAGGGCACTTTGAACAAAACTTTGGTTGGATTTTCAGCATTTAGTTCCATTATTGGATCATGTATCATTTGTTTATCATTTTTTGCTTGGAAAGATATCCGTACAGCTTCTCGAAGGATTCTTTTATACTTGAGTTTTTCAGATTTTCTCGT
>JAYJMH010052681.1:0-13342 GCA_036873815.1 Phacellophora camtschatica | reverse complement strand
GAAAGTGATCACATGAACTTTGCGTTCCTCCGATATGATTGGAGGAATAGCTGTATCTATATTTAGATTGCCCAGTCCACTGGCGTTTCGCCACTTTTATATCCGTCGATTTACTTTAAAGATAATTAAAGAAATGTATTGACTGGCTTCTTTCATAGAACATTTTGTTATTTGCTTATTTTCACAGAACTGTTTAAAAGATTTCGCATCTTTTAAATTTGCATATATCAAGAAAAAATCGAATGTTTAAAATGAATATTGAAAAATTGATTTTTATAAAGATCTGTCTTGAAAAACTTGCTTGAAAATGCATTAATGCAATAAATGGAAAATTTATTAAACTTTATCATAAAAAATTAGCCTCTTGCTGCATGGAAACTTTGGATTACATAAAAACATACTTTCAGGATGAATCGCCGAAAAAATAAGACCTCAAGGCAAAACTCCAAAAATCGAGGTTCTTACAAAAAGATGTATGCACTAACTGGACACTCCATACACGTTAAAAACAAGTTCTTTTCTATTCCTTATGTGTTTTGAGCAAAATAGAGTCCGACTTTTAGATTATTCGTGAATTTGTGAATTATTAGAGTCCGGCTTTTAGGGCCTGATTACATGAGGCCCTAAAAGAATTCTGGAAAGTTTGTAATTAATGTGTTGTCTTTCTACTGAATCTGACAGGATATCATAGGGGCTCATTCGGTTTCTGTTTTGACAAAATAGGAGAGCTTATTCGAGAGGGGGCTTATTAATAAAATTACCTTCAAGACGGGGGCTTATTTGATACGGGAGACTTAATTGAATTATTACGGCAGTTATCTGGATACTATTGAGATAAACTTTGCGCATAATTTTATATTTTCGTGGTTGCAGTTTTTAACTTCCTGTCTCCTGCATAAACTATTGTGTCATCTGCGCAGATTAGCTACAAACTTCACTATCAGTCACCGTCAAAAATATATTGAAATATATTGAAAAAAGAGGGCCCCAAAACTGAAACTAGTGGTACTCCTAATTTTGATTCACACCAAGTAAGTGCTGTATGAACCATTGTCCTTGACCCCCCCTCTACCACAGACTAAGTTTGCCCCCCCCCTCTATTACATTTTATGACACAATTCGAGGAGCGTTATTCTTATGCTTCTGGAATTGTTTGACTATTCCTAAATATTATTTAGGAATGTTACAATCTATTTGTTTACATCTTTACAGTTGCCATGGCAACCTGTTTTAGACACTTTCCAACTGTGCATGCTACTAGCTTTCAGTTCGAAAAATGTTGCAAAATTTTTCATAACAATAGAAAAATGATATTTTGATATTTTTCATGGAATAAATAAGGTGAAACAGATTTCAGAACGGACGTAAAATGTTCAGGGATCATAATAATTACGATAATAAGCATCTTTTTATGAATAAAAACAGCGTAATTCAAAAAGATGAAAAACCAACAAGTTATTATTTAGTTTGCTTTCCTGCTGGTTACAACCACTTCTTGTTTATGTTCACTTCGTAGCAAGAATATTAACACAAACTGAAGTCTTGTTTTGAACTTTCATCCGAAGACACCAGTCTCTGCTAAATACCGTTTTCAGAATTCGCATTCTTTTCGTAAAAGAGAATTTCTCTGCTAAACATACCGTACCGTTTTCGGAATGTGGGGGTTCATTATCACGGATCACGAAACAAATTTCACCGAATTCACGGCTAACGCCTTAAAATCTATAACTTTGGAGCTTGATTGGAATAGAGGAATATATTTAAAACAAAAATATAATTCATGCAATATAGATATATTACATCACATGAGATATAATATATCTCCATCTCTATGCCAGTTATATTATCACTATCATTATTACTATAATGGTTTTAGACAACTCTGTAGTATCAATTGCCAAACAAACAATAAGTATACTCCCGCATATTCTGCTTTACTGGTATCCCTTCTCAGAAAAACAGTACAAAACGTTTTCAACCCTCGTTTGAATTTTTTAAGGTTGTAATGAGGAAACAAGCATGGAAACAAAAGCCTGGTTCCCATTTGATCTGTCCTGTCTCTTCCATCGCTGAAAATTGTCCAGCGACCTGAGCGATGCAAACAACACCGTCGGTGTGAGATAGAAAACATTATATCTCAGCGACTAGTGCTGGACTGGCTAAACAGCCCCTCTATTTTGCTGTTGTTGTTGTTGATAGGAAGCTTTAATGAGTGACTAGTTTCATAACTGTTTCAAAAATCGGACAAGGATCTGAGATATCGGCATCCCAATCAAGGTCAAGTATTACAGAAAATAACAATATGTATTGTTTTTTCTGCCAATGAAATCTATTTGTTTTTGTTTTTGGTGAAAGCGGTGAGGTTGGTCTGGTTTTTTCCAAACCAACAAGATTTTTCCGACAAATTTTTGGGGAAAAGAACCTTTGAGGGGGAGGAAAAAATTATGGACCACACCCCCCAGATTGGCTTAAAATGCAACTACACCCCTCCAAAACAACTTGATCCATGAAATTATTTTGGCAAAATAGTGTTTTTCTTTTCATTTAATTGCTACGAGTATCCTGTGGGCTTATTCTCACAATACTTATGCCCAATATCGCACAAACGAAAAACAACTTTAATGTCGCAGAGAAGAATGCGCTCAATCTTTTAAGAAAAGCCGAGGATAGGCAGAAATATATTTTCTTTTACCATTTACTCAAAATGAATCGCAGTAAGAGGATATTCCAAGTGTACCTTCTTAGTTTTTTTGGGCAAGATTATGTAAATTTATGCAAAATCAACAGAACAACATAATCAATTTTCAAATTTCATTCGAAGTGTACCCTGAGGGTATTTCCTTTTAAAAAATCCAGTGAATGAAATTGTATGTAAATTAGTTTCACAAGCAAAAAGAGAACGGAAATGTGGAGAAATGTTGCCATGATACCAAAAATCATATGCCGCAAAATCTCAAAAAACAGGGATCAGGGATCACGAAACAAATTTCACCGAATTCACGGCTAACGCCATAAAATTTATAACTTTGGAGCTATTGGAATATATTTTAAACAAAAAATAATTCATGCAATATAGATATATTACATCAAATGAACACTCATAAAATATATCTCCATCTCTATGCCAATTATATCATCACTATCATTATTACTATAATGGTTTTAGACAACTCTGTAGTATCAATTTCCAAACAAACAAAAAGCATATCCCCCGGCCCTCTCTCCCCTTTACTGGTATCCCTTCTCAGAAATACAGTACAAAACGTTTTCAACCCTCGTTTGAATTTTTCAAGGTTGTTATGAGGAAACAAGCATGGAAACGAAAGCCTGGTTCCCATTTGTATGAAGTAATATTCGGTTCAAAATCTTTTTAGTCGTTTTGGAGCCCGATTCTTGGTTTTTAGGCCCAAAAACAGGATCTTCTATTTTAGGCGCAAATTCAAACACACAAACTTTGTACACAGGTCATTCAGAGCAGTATGTCATGGCATTATGAAGTAATATTCGGTTCAAAATCTTTTTAGTCGTTTTCGAGCCCGATTCTTGGTTTTTGGGCTCCAAAACAGGATCTTCCATTTTAGGTGCAAATTCAATCTCGGCACACACCAACTTTGTACACAGGTAATTCAGAGCAGAATGTCATGGCATTGCGTCAGCATTTATTTTTCGGGCTCGATTTACCAATTAAATTTCTGGCTCGATTTACCAGTTAATTTTCGAGCTCGATTTACCAATTAATTTTCAAGCTCCATTTCTACACACGTCATTCACAGCAGCATATCTATTATGAAGTAATATTCGGTTCAAAATCTTTTTAGTCGTTTTGGAGCCCGATTCTTGGTTTTTGGGCCCCAAAACAGGATTTCTATTTTAGGTGCAAATTCAATGTCAGCACACACAAACTTTGTACACAGGTCATTCATAGCAGAATGTCATGGCATGGCGTCAGCACATTTTTCTGGCTCGATTGACCAATTAATTTTCGAGCTCGATTTGTCTGAATGTAATTGAAGTGTCCCAATAAGAAGTCTTTATCTCGATGCTTTACCATGCTTGAATCAATCTTAAACTTAAACTTAATCTTAAACTTAAACTAAAAGTATAACTCTTGTGAAATTATTATTATTGTAATGATTATGCAACGTAATAAACATAATTAGAGATGCACCGATAAATGATATGTATGAATCAATTTGTACACTAGGCTCAGTTAAGCTTAAAATATGTGAAGCTTAAAATATATAATCATAATAAACATACATATAGCAAACAATGTATCTCTTTTCTGTAATTCTTGTAACTCAATCATCACAACAGAAACTTCTTAAAATTTAGCTTGATAGGCCCTGGCGTTATGTCCTAAAAGTAAAGGGACTGCGGTCACGAGATCGAGGGGCTCCAAAATATCATACTGACCGGAATGTGTAAAACTTTTTGTCGCCAGCTACGAAAATCGCTTGTGTGCGGGGTTAAAACAACAAAGATTTTTATCGATGACAATGAAAGATCAAGTATGTTTGATATTTGTCGTTGGCGACGCTGTGTACGGGGACCAAAGACGAGTTTTACATACAGGAACCAATCAGAATCGGTCTTCGGATCACGTGCCTCGCTGCAGAGTCCAGAAAATATCACGGTTCCATGGCTCTGAGCCGGAGGAAGATTGTGGAAGTTGAGGTTATATTTGAGGAAGGATAATATTTTCTACTTGAAACTCTACTGGGAAACTTGAAAAAATAATTAGCAGTCCCTCATTAGGACAGAAACGCCTTCATTGAGATATGTATATTTGTAGGCAAGCTTGTTTGTGTACATACATTATAAGCATTGCAATGGGAAACATTGGAAAGTTGAATTGTGTCAGGTTATAACTTACAAATTGTATTTTATTGATATGATATGACTATATGAATTGAGGAGGGTTTAAGACATGAAATTTCCAACCAGAGGAAGGTTGAACTTTTTTTTGGACTCTGCCTTGCTGTATTCTGCCAAAACAAGATGGAGGACTGTTCTGCAAAGGGTCTGCAAAACTGAAAAGAGGCATGTTCAGGACAAAAATCGTGCTGTCTGTGGGGGACAGGTTTTGACCAAAATCTTCGTGGCTGCCGACAAAAATATGCTGTGTGCACTAGGCTTTAGGAGTTAAGATTTCAATTTCCGAATTCGCGATGCGTGAAAATAAGCAAATTTGTGACGTAATTAGTTGGTGTTCTGAAAGTAACAAAACATAAAATCAATCACTACTCAAAAATAACTGAAGCAAAGAATTAGTTACCAGACTCATTTCAATGTTTTAATATATGAAAATGATGCATGACCAGGGCCGTAGGAAGCATTTCTTGGTTTGGGGGGGGGGGCTAATTCGCCGAAGGCAAAAGCAAGGCAGTAGGTAATAGTGCCAGCGGCGCTGATGGAGGAGGGGGTCCGGGGCTTACCCCAGGAAATTTTTCTGTGCCTCGCCCTTACTCTTCCAGGAAAGCCCTTTTTATTGAGAAATATTACCAAGAGATAATTGAGAAATTTCTATCTATAAAATTTTAAAAGCACAAAGATATCAAAATATAGTGTCACAAGAGTAATATTATTTGTATGTTTATAATTTACGCAAAATGTGACCACCACGCCAAAACTCGGAGATTGTACTTAATTTTTGCATTTTGTATGTCAACACGTTTTGAATTATTAGATTATATCACTGGTTTAGAAAAAATTTAATTTGGCTGGCAGTTTAGAAAAAGTGGTTTCATATTTTAAAAATGTATGCATTGCATGACTAGACCAGAAAGTACATTTAGTCCATTAAATCACAACATAAGAGGCATAACATCTTTTGAAGAGCAGAGCAGAGCAGCCATTTTCGACTATATTCAGTATTTTTTGCTTGAAGTATTGTCTTTCCAGAATAGTCCAAATCTGAAATGATATAGAATTGATAAATATAAGATGAAAAAACAACATAAGATGATGAGGATGAGGTGATCAGTGTTTATTTTTTAATTGGAAAAATTAAGAACGAATACACAGTTGATAACCGCTAACCCCGGGAGGTAGACTCATTACACCGTGCCTCGTTTTCCTGCGCTCATTGACAGACTTGACGTCACATGGACCACAAACTTCTGTCTTGATTTCGTTTTTTCTCTCACTGCATTCATCCCAGTTATCGTTTATCAAAACGAAATATCGCTCATCAAAATGAGACTACCAACCAAAATTGCTCAAAGTGTGGATAGTCTGTCAGAGGAACGACCTGAGACTCATGCAAGAAGTCTCTGAATTCTCGCTAAAAAATAAGACTCGTTTAAATTCATGTCAAAAAATTGGCGTAACCATAGTCACGTTTAAGTTTACAACTAAAAGTGGGAAAAAGTTGGCGGAGTGATCTATGTTCCATAAAGAAAATTGTGTTAAAGTGAAAAATAGAAATATAATAATAGTTCATGAGAATGATACTCACATTCCACGCACTTTTGACTCCTTTTTTGGTGTTTCCCTCACTTTTGAATTCGCCAAATCTCTTCGCTTCTTGAAACTTTCATCATTCTTTTCAATAGTTGAGGATCGTACTGGCCTACAATCGAAGAAGATATTTGCAACATCCGATGATGAAATGTATGGATCAATTAAACAAAACAACAATCACAGTCGTCCAAGAACCATTTCAGTCAAATTGAGACATCAGATCGAACAAGCGAGATTTTCTCAAATTTTCCTTTATTTTCTCAAAAGTAAAAAATTTAATACACACCCTGGCAGATAAGCTTCTAAAATATCTTCCAGCATCCCAACTCTTTCTTTGAATCTGTTTCTCTCCTCAAGAACTTGTTGCATTTCTCCTAAAGTATATCTCGGCCTATTTGGATCCTTTTTGAGAGGGGTATCTTGTTTTTGATCGTTACTTTTATCTATTGGCAACTGATCTTCAGAATTTTTTGTTGAAAATTCCCCATCATTCTGCCTTTCGATGTGTTTACTATTTTTATGCGTTTCTTCGTTTTCCAAAGAATAATGATCATGTTGTATTTTCAGAGCATTCTCTGTGTCATTGACAGGTGCAGCAGATGATTGACAGATTGGCAGTTTTTCACGTGGGAGTAAATCGCTGCCATCTGCCATGCCAGCTGTATTACTTGGAACCACAACGAAACCACTCTTTTCTGTTTCTAAATCATCTTCATAGGCGTCATTTTCAACTGCCTCGTCTTTATTTTCATATAAGGTAACTGAATTATTGTCTTTTTCAACATTATTTGCTTCTACACCCTCTTTTTTATTTTCATCGTGCTTTTCTTCATCACCCGTCATTAATTCTTCGTTTCCTTTCCCAGCAAAAGTGTTGACATTGACAGATCTTTGTTCATTCACAGATCTTTGCCCATTCACAGATTCTCTATTCTTGGCTTCAATCATGTTCTCTTCGTTGGTTATTTTTACTGATGCAAGTGTTGCCTCTGCCTGGACCTTGTGCTCTACAGTCCTAGCAAGACGATCCTGGAGTTTCGTGTTATACAGACGCAGTCTTTCGTTCATTTCTGTCAACCTATTCCACTGCTCGTTCAGCTAAAAGAACATAATTTGATAATTTAATAATTAAGAATAGAGAGAACATAATGTTCCCACCTACCCAAGGGAGTACATGACACTCCAATGTATAGTGAAGTGCCATCAAAGATTCTAAAAGATACCCTACTTAACTGTAGTGTGTTCTTATGTTGTCCGTACAAATTATGGCTACAAAACTTACACTTACGGACAGTACACATCTGTATCCAATATTTAGGTGTTAAAAATGGCAGATAACTCAAAAGACTTGATTACGTTACGTAATTTATATTTCTCTAAAGTTTCACTGCGTTCTTCAAACAAAAAATTATTTTGTAAGACATTATTTACATCATTTCTGTTTAAAATTTCCATGATAGTTTGTTGTCAATTAAAAATTAAAGAAATATTTTTGAACTGGAATTATATACTGAGTGGTCCAAACAAATTTCTCTACGCTTGTAAAGCCGTTATGGAGGAGCTTTGGTCAAGCAAAAACAAAACTTTAAAAACTAAAGCTCCTCCACAGCAACTTCACAATCGTGGTGACATTTTTCGAAGCGCCCGGTACACACAGCTTCTATTTCTGCCAAGTGTCGTTCGTTTTCTTGGTTTATCTCTCGTATCTGATCTCTTTGGGAATCAATTGTCGTTTTCATTTTAACCATAAGACCGACATCACCAGGGAGAGCTGTAAATAAACAAATTGTCATCTATATATAATGGTTCCAGAAACTTTTTACTTGCAATCGCAAATACTGAGAAAATATAATAAGGTTTTAAATCACGATTATAATGTTGTTTTCGATTGAATTCTTGTGAACTAGAGAACTCGCAACGAAGGCGTAACTCTTTTCTAAAAGGCCTGTAGTCACGGGTGACAGGAAGGTGTTTATTTTGACAGTAAATAAACACAGTCATAAGTTCACAAGAATTCAATTCAATCGAAAGCAACATTACAATCGTGTTTTAAAATCCATGAAAATATATGGTAGGCTTATATGCATCAAAACATATGCAAAGAACCTAGTTTATATAGTTTATTTTTGTTTACACAATCAACTACAAAATAAGTCTGCAGAGAGGCAATTCTCAACGAAACCTCGAGTATGCAACAACAACAACAGTCTGGTACCCAGGGTAGCAACAATAAAAAGTTCGGTGTGACCATGTGCAGCTCTTCGCATTTTTCCATTGTTTTCACGATTGGAAACAATCGAAATCATACAAATTGGTGTGCATGCAGCGAGTTTGATAAAAATCTCGTGCGTTCAAATGACTATGTAAAAATGCATAGAGTGCTTACAATAAGTATTGATGCTCTATCTGTTTTAAAACATCAAAAATGATGATTTACAAATATCTGAAAAATATTCAGCAAATCTGAAATTTTTTGAGCAAACCTGAAGTTCTTTGAGTTAGCACTTCTTCGTCCAGCTCTTGTAATTCTGAATTTAAAACTTCGTTCTCCTTCTTTAGTCTTGTAATTGTATGTTGCAAGTTTTTTGTGTCTTCATTCATTAGTTGTTCCAGATAATCAATTTTCTAAAAAATAAGTGTACGAAGCACACTGTACCGGTGATCATATTTTTGCATCAAACTATTTATAAAATTAGTACAGTATCAGTTGGTATATACGGGGGTATTAGACAAAATATTTAAACGTTTGAAAAATCACCGAAATTTGATTTTGTTATGAGTTGTCTGCACGAAACTTTAATTTATGTAAATTAATTTGTTCTCAGCATGTTTTTAATGAGAAAATAAGGCCAGGAGATGGTAGGTTGTTTCTTGTCTTTTTTTGTTGTTTTCTGTTATGAAAAACAGTAGAACGATAGAATCCATCGTAATAACTGAGAAATTTGGGCCTACAGTTTCTTATATTCTTTTTCTTTTAAAACATAATACGTGTATGGAAGAAAAGAGCACAGCCAGGGGCGGACTGGAAATTTTTTACCAGGGATGCTGTTAGTGTTAAAGGGGCCCGCAGATAGAATGTGATCAAATTGCTTCGTCAAAATCTCAACACAATTGGCTATGATACACCAAAACCGACTTATTTGAAACAGTTATTAAAACTTGGCATGTTTAGGTTTTTGTGGTTTGATGTTAATGTAAGATTATGTTTTTTCTATACAATAAATTCTCTTCTTAGTAGCGTTTAGCTTCTTAGTAGGTGTCTTTATAATCTCAAGGAAAATTATTTTCTTTGCTGGAAAGCAGAATTAAAGATTCGAAACTCGGTTGCTTGATTCTTGAGCGAAGCCTTCCCTTGACGATCTTGAGCTTGCTAGCAGCTTAGTGCCAGTCGGCATTTGTAAGTATTGTATAAAGTTGCATAAGACGAAGCATGCATGTTTAAAGACCCATTGCTAACCAGCAGGCATTAAGGCGAAAATTACCCATGATACATTTCTTTGACGACTTTCGTGTTATCTGAAAGTAAGATATGGCCTAGTAACCATTTATCAGCAGCCAAAAAGGCTGTGTATTTTTTACTTCGATGTCAAGATTAGTTCGTTTACTGCATGCACCTTCACTTGAGAATCGTATAAATTTATTATCGCTATTTATAGAGATCTTGTATGTTGCAGTGTTTTGTTATGTTTGTGCGCAAAGGCTGCTGGTTAGCAAAGGGTCATTAAAGTGCACAAAGATTTAAAAGTACACGGGGTGCACAATTCGTTTTGTTTGCATGGAATCCCATTTGTTGACTTGGCTTTTGAAACTTAATTTGTAATCTCAATAATTGTTGTTCTTTGCATTCTTTCCCTCCTTCTAATTCTAATGCTTTTAATGTCTCTCCTTCTTCATTTTCTTTGCCTTGCTCCTTATCTGTATCTTGTTTCTCATCCTCATCATTAGGACGTTGATCTTCATCTTCATCCACAATGCAACATGCAAGCTCTTCTCTTTCATCAACGATGTCTTTGGCTTCATAATTTTTTGGGGCCATTTTGTTGTTTTCTCTCGCTACAATGCATTTATATATACTTTGTTGAATGATAGAAATTCCTCTCGTGAAACTGCGTGATGACATTTGCAATCAATGAATTTGAAATGTTTGCGAGAAACAGTGGGTTTTCATCAAGTTTGGTTGGTGTTGGACTCGACTAAAATCTCTCATTTTATTCTCGCTTTCTCCTCCGATGGGGTTTTCATTTCTTTTTGGTTTTTTCTCGTTCACTTCTTTTATGTTTCCTCGTGTTTTTATAAAAAAGAGAGACTTTATTCAAGTCTAGGTTGGTGCATCCTTCACATTTATTGGCTCCAATAAAGCAAGGTCTTAATAAAGATCTCTGTTCGTTGAAAATATTCTGTCTATTTCATTTATTGCTAAATCTATTGCCGTTTTAAAGATTTCAATTTCGAAATTATTCAAGGCATTTTATTTTTTCAATCTCTCCTGAACCTTTATTTAAAGAAAGCATCGAAAATTGTTCTGAAAATTTTGAGCTCCAATTTTGTATCCAATGTTTTTGTCAGCCATTCTTTTTTGCGAACAACTTTGCTTTCATGTGAACATCTTGAAAATCTTCCCTGGTGTTTTCAAGACATTGGCCAAGCTTGATTGCAATATTATAAGCAGGCATAACATCTAGACCATCTATTTGAAATATTCTCAAGAAAGTTAATGCACACAAGAGTTGTTTCAAATTTTCTCAAATTGACTACAAGTGTTGACACTTCACAAGTTGCTTTTGGCTCGAAATGTTTCAATGATCGTCTAATGATTTCAATGATCATCTAATGATTTCTGGAGTACCTCCATCTAGGCTATCAAGTGTTTTAAATATTTTCTTCAAGCTAGCATCCTTGGAACACAAGCGAGTGCTGCCTATCTTTTGAGATTTTGATTGTCCACCGCTATTTACCTATTCTCAAACATCCATTCTTTAATGGGATTGGCCAAAGAAATTGGCAACTGTAGAAATCAGCTTAAAAAGCTTTCTGGGTTCATTTTAATCATGAATTCAAACAATCCTTGACGTATCTCAAAACAATAGCAATCCTTGACGTATCTCAAAACAATCTTGTGTCGAATCTAATGAATTTCTAGCTTCTTTGACATCAGTACACGCTTTATTCATAAGAAACCTAGCTAAAGTTACACTAGTGAAAGTTTGTTAATTTTGAATCATTTTTGACCAAATTTTACCAGTAAAAGTTTCTTAATCGTTTCTTAATGAAAAAATTCCGCTTTTTTACTATGCATTCTTTTCTTCATCAAAAGCAGTACAAAAACTGGGTACATATTGAGATAATCTTGATAATCTGGATGATTTTTGAGGAAATTACGTTTTTGAAAGTTCACTGTTTAATGATGATGGGCATTTCTGATACTTCTGTGGTTCCAGAATGTTCATTCTCATTTAGTGATTGATCCATCTTCTATTTCCTGGAATTTCAATTAATTCCTCAATCTCCAGATCACTTCTACTGCTTGGTAATCACATCTCTGAGTTTAGATTTCTCAAGTAAAATTTGTATTGGTGTTTGCATAGGTGACTCAATGTGGCTTTTTGCAGGTCATCTTGTTTGCCAGTGGATTGTTTGATATCATTGTTCACATTTAGTTTTCTACTATAATTTCTCCAGTTCAGGTAATTGTATGAGAAATTTTTGATAAAAAATGAAACTGGAAGTATTGAAAACTTTTTATACCAATATTGTCTTTTCATTTTGTAGAAATTTAACAGGAAACTTAAAGGCAAACTGTATAGCTCACTGTGTAAAACATACCATCAAAAATGATGTCAGAAAGGTGGAAAATACCATGGATGACAAATTCAGTCTGAAGGATGATTAGAAAAAGCAAAGACTGTATAACAAAACAAAGAGAACAAGGAGAGAAGAAGATTGGAAGATATTTAAGCCCCTGAGAAAAGCAATAAAGGCTGAGCTAACAAAGGCACACAATGGCTATATATTGGGGCTACTTGACATCAAGGAATCGAATGATGAAATAGTTCAAAGCTACTCAGTATCAAAGAAGTTCTGGTCTTGGCTCAAAGAGAAAAGATGTGTTTGGGGTAGGAGTGTTACAGAAAGAAGGAAAAGACATTACCAGCTCTGAGGAAAAAGCAGAAGTACTGATGATGTGATGTAAGAGACGTTACAAAGGAGAACACTCTCTTCGGACTGACCTATATGACAGAAGGTCATGAGTGACTTGAGTTTAAAACATTGAATGTTCTGTTATGTTATTATGCACCCGTTAGTGTTAAACCTTACCTGTGTTGTTTCTCTAAGTCTTTGTCTCCTACAGCGCTGGTTAGGCACAGCATACTAAATCAGCAATATGCTTCCGTATTCACAAAGGAAAATGCAAATAGTACACAGAACATAGGCAATTATCAGTTTCCAATGATTAGCAACCTTGAGATTGGAAGCCAAGGTATTGCTAAGTTACTATCTAATTTGGTACCAGTTTACAAAGGAAAGGGGTCAAAACAAGAGGCAGCTAACTATAGACCAGTCTCTTTAACTTCTGTCTTCTGTAAAATTCTAGAGCACATAATATTCAAGCTCATCATGAACCATTGTGATAGTCAAGGAATTATTGTAGATGAGCAACATGGATTTCGTTCCAGGAGGTCATGTGAAACGCAGTTCATTACAGCACTAGAAGACATAGCAAGGAAAAGAAACAAGGGCAGCAATGTGGATATTTTGATCCTAGATTTCAGTAAGGCGTTTGACACTGTTCCCATAGAAGACCAGTGGCGAAGCTGGGCCAGCGGAGCTGGTCCTGCCCTTCGCCGAAGGCGAAAATTTTTTTGGGACCACGCCCCTT
>JAYJMH010052670.1:0-13343 GCA_036873815.1 Phacellophora camtschatica | reverse complement strand
ACCTGACTGGACATGTACTGCTTTTGAGCAGCTACCGTCTATAACTACTCTTTGTTCTCGTGTTATCAACCAGTTCTTTAATTTATATAGCAGTCTTTGATGTTCTACTTCGTCAAACGCCTTGCTAAAGTCAAGTATCAGGAGGTCTAACTGTTCTCGTTTATCAAGATGCCTTGCGAGATCTTCTATGGAGCTAACAAGTTGAGTTTCGCAGCTGTGCCTTTTCCTGAATCCATGCTGAGAAGGAACAAGGATATGACTACTATCAATTGATTTCTGGAACAACATTGCAAACACAGGGGCAATAATTTCTGCATAATCTCTTAATATTCTAGTTGGTAAGAGATCTGGACCTATGGTTTTGTTAGTTTTTAAGCCAGCAAGGAGATTCTGAACACCTTTCACTGTTATTATGATGTCTTTCTAATTATATAATAGTGAGTAGTAACTCCGCAAAACGGCGTGAAAAAAATACAAACGAATTAATTTATAAACTTATATTTCGCCCCGGCATTCAGGGCTTCTTCTAATAATATGTTGTTTGGACCAGAAGTTGTATTATAAAATTTTAAAAAAGTTCAGAGAGTATTGTTGCAATTAATAGAAATGCTTGTAGTAATGTTATAGTGTATAAACTGTGTCTTCAAGTTTTCATGAAAAGGTTTCTACAAAATGATCTGCTATTAAAAACTTCTTTTGAATAATGGTATCTTCAAACTAAAATAAAGTCAATCAGAAAAATTTTAAATCAAAAGAGAAAACCACGAGTAGTTGTGAACTCAAAGAAAGATTGTTTTTCCAATACGCAAAAATAACACATTATTGCTACAAGTGATAAAAATAAGGAAAATCAGACCTCGTAAAAGTATGGATGTCCTGCCATGTCAAATATATTCACTTTTAACGTCTTTTCACCAATGTCGACTCTGTGTAACGAATAAAATACACTATTATGCCATGAAGATGAAAAAGTACCAAAATGAGACAAAGTTGTCTGTAAAAGGAAAACACAGTTTAGAAAAGAAATAGTCAGTTCATAAAAGAACAAAATGGAATATTTGATATTTTACATTAAGATTCAAATTTCAAATTTCACAAATTTCAACTTTACTTAAGTTGCAAATTTTCGTGTAGTAGTAGTAAATTAATATTTATACGAAAATACTTCAATATTGAAAACTATAATAACCCATAATAAATAAGCTTTTAACATTTTGGACATGACACTTGATCAGTAGCCAAAAATAATAATTTACTAATATTTAAAAAAAATAATTTACTATTACAATAAAATAACAATAATAATGTAATATAGTTAATATAAAATAATAATAATAATAATAATATATCGTCGTCGTCGTCATCATTTATTACGCGTTTCCGCCGTTGGTCGGCACTGCGCTTCTGCCTTCTATCAGTCTTCTCCACTCTCTTCGATCGCTTGTGATATCAATCAGTGCTTGCAAGCCGAGATATAAATTCGATCGTAGCTCTATTAAGTCTTTATTTACTCCATGTAGTTTTTTGTTTTCCCGGTGGTGTTTTTGCGAGGCGTAGAGACTCTTCCAGGGCTAGCCTAGCCGGTGTTTTATTTGGCAGTGTCATCAGACGCCCTACCCATCTGAGCCTCCGTTTTCTGATATTTTCATTCCATGGTTTTTCTTTTGCTCTTTTGTACAGATCTTCGTTGCTGATGGTGTGGGGCCATTTTATGTTCAGTATTATGTTCTGTTGATTATGTCTATTTTCTTTTCTAGTGCTTTTGTCAGGATCCATACCTCACTATTGTACATGAAAACATTAGTGACATAGGCATTAAAAAGTCTGATTCTGGTCTTGAGTGCTATCTTTGTGCTTGTTAGAATGTCTTTATATTGTTTATAAGTTGCCAATGAGAGTTGATTTCTTCTTTTTATGTCCTCCTCTTTCTATATCGTATTCTTCAATGTTTGAATCGTTTATTTGTAAGTTTATCTTTTTTAGTTTCTCTGGTGTGTCTTGTTTTCTTCTATTTGATATCCATTTCGCTATGTTCAGCCAACTAATATTATCAGCAAACTGCTGGTCAATTTATATTGGTTTTCATAAAGGTGGTTTGGCATATGGATGATCTTTAAGGTGTGGTATGACTATTGGTTCTTCTGTACTGGCGTAGTTGTGTTCTTGTGTGTCTCCTCGGAGCGCTTTGGCCAGTTATAGTGTGACTAATACCGGACTTAGGCAGTCTTCTTGTGGCACACCTACATTTTTTTGGAATGCTCTACCATTTCTCAGTCCTATCCGTACTTGCATTTTCACATATTTGAGCAATATTGATATCATGTGCAATTCACAATCCTCTAGAATTTCTTTGAAGTCTCTAAATAGCGTACCTCTACCGACAGTGTCAAAAGCTTTTAGTACTGTTATCTTGTACGAGCTAGATGTAATAGCCTTTTCTGCGAGCGTCCTGATTGCGAAAAACAATTCAGTGGTATTTCTTCCCTCTCTGTACGCTGCTTGTGAGAGGGTTATGTTGCTGTTGATTCGATCGTATGTTCTTTTTATCTTACAAATTGATAAGATCTTTCTGATCATGCTTAAGAGAATTATTGGTCTTCAGTGGCCAGGGACCCCTTCTTAATTTCTTTTCGATGTTTCCCTGTTCTTACTGTACTGTTTAGCAGTTTGGCTATTCCTTCGTTTAGAATGTTTGGTCCGTATTTGAGTTACGCTGCAACCACATTGTCTATACCAGCACTTTTATTGTTCTTTAGTAATTTTATTGTTTTCTTACTTCCTCTCCGGTAAATGCTGTTTTCATTTATGTGGGTGTTATTGGTGGGAAGTTTTCAAACCATTGTGTAACAATCTCTGTGACAGTTTCTTCATTTGGTGTAATTCCATTTTCTGTCTCTACTACTATTTCTTCTTTTGATTTGTTTCTGATTGTTTTTCTTACCACTTTGTACTTCCTAGTCGAGTCATTTTTACATTTCTCTATTTCTTCTATATCGTCTAATATTTTCTGATTTTCTATTTCTTTCATTTTTTCCTGATCTCTCTCATCTTTGTATTTCTTTGTATTCTAAGGTTTTCTTTTTGCTCTTCATTTGTAGTCCCATTTATTTTCTCTCTAAATCTTTTCTGATTTTCTGACGTAGTTTTTATTTCTGGGCATGTTGTTGTTTTTCTATTTTTTATTTTTTCTTAATGTCCTAGTATTTCTTCTGATCCTTCTATGCAAGCTTCTGATATGTTTTTCCATATTTCATGTTAGTCTCCTTCTAATTTCTCTCTTAGGTTCTCTTCTACAATTTCTTGATATTTCCTCTTTACTTCATTGTCTTTCAGTTTTTCTATGTTTAGTTTTCTAGTAATTGTTCTTTGTGGTGTTTTGTACTTCCAATGGGTGTTCGCTTTGGCTATCATAAGTGGTCTGAATGCTTCATAGTCCCCATATATGATCTGCAATCCGTTATGAATGATTTGTGTTCTTGTCTCACTATGATGTTGTCGATCTGGTTTCTGATTGGGGTTTTCCTGTCTGCGTTTATCTTTTTCCTGTCTGCGTTTGGCTAGGTCAAAAATGTAATCTCCATTGCTATTCATTTGGCCTTTTCCATAATACCCGATGTTTATTGGGTAGTTTTTGTATCCTGATCCTGTCTTTGCGTTAAATGTTTCTCTTGCTCACTCCGTTTATAACACTTTTTAGCTCTTTGTAAAATTTCTCTCTAATTTCTGGCTTCCTCTCAATGTTTGGTAACGTTGGGGCATATGCACAAATTATTGTGTGGTTTCTCTGGTCTACTTTTGTTGTTATCATACATATTCTGTCTGTCATTTCTTTGAACTCAACCTTATTTCCCTCCTTGATCATAATACCAACACCACCTACACTTATTAGCTGTTTCTTTTACATTTCCATAACCATAATATAGTACAAACTTATTTCCTTCGGTTGTTGTCACAGTTTTCACTCTACTTCTGTTTAGATGTGTTTCTTGAATGGCGAGCGCGCACAGTTTGAATTTTTCCTATTTGTTTTGCAAGGTGGCTCATTTTTAAATCCGTCTTTATCCCTCTTACATTGAATGTTCCCATTCTCCAGTTGTTTCCCTCCCTTCTATGTGTTATCCTACACATTTAGAATATTGCAAGTGATCTAATCTGAATCAATAATCCTGATGTTTGGTAAAATTTGATGGTCCTCAATTAAGAGTTTACGCTCGTCACAGACGCCATCCGAGAATAATATATGAATAATAAATAATATAAATATATAATAACATATAAATAATATAAAATAATAATAATAATAATATAAGATAAAATAGTATAAAATATTAATTTAATTTTCTAATAATATAATAATCCAAACTTTATTTACTTCGTAACTCCATAGTCAATGCCAATTGTTGCTAAATATTTTGAAACAAATCTCTTTTCGCAATATCTTTTGATGATGCAGCTCTGAAATACAAATAAACTACCAATTTATCAATTAAAATTACTGTATCTTTGTATTGGTTGTTATTCCATCTTGAAAATTGGGTCGTACACCATGCCGGTAAGAAACGAACAAGGCATAGTTTCATGTCGGATTGGAAAATTAGGATTCCCGTTTACACTATACCAGTTTTTACTAGTACGAAACGAATACGATGTCTTGACAACAAATGAGCATGCGCAAAACTGGCTGAAAGAACACACCTGTTAGAATGTTGTAAGCCTTGGTGTGAAGGTAACGAGAAAATGTTCCATATTCGACCATTTACACTAATATTCCATTTTGCTGTATTCAATGGCTTTCCGCATTCAACGAAACGAAACGAAACGAAACGAAACGAAACGAAACGAAACGAAACGAAACGAAACGAAACGAAACGAAACGAAACGAAGAAGAATAAAAACATTAATGAGACACGAAAACGACTAAGATAAAATTGGAAGAAGTTAAAGAAGAAATATGTTACCATTTTATCACAAATAGTAAGAAAAATACAACATCAAGCAATAAAAGCGTTACATATTACAAATCCACCAATGTTAACTTTGCCGCAAATTTATGTAAAATATCAAATATATTATATTTTCCCCAATATAAAAAGGGGTCAGAACTCAAAAAAATACCAAAGCACGAACTAGGCATCATTTTTAGCTTCCAAGGCACATATCTAGGTGAATATAGAACAGATTTTCGAGAAATTTATGGTAAACATAAAGTTAATGTCTCTGAACTGAAAATATGTAACGCCTTGGTTGCTCACTGTTGGTTGCTTGCTGTTGCTCACTGTTGGTTGCTTGCTGTACTTCCGTTGCTATTTTTAATGGAAAAACGACTCATTTATTTGGGATTTTCCGGTATGAAAACATATTTCTTTGGCAAAAATGTGATACTGACCTTTCCAACTTCTGCATTTCCCATGCTAATAAGTTTTATTCTGAGTGCTTTTTGCTCCTTCATCTTCGCTGCCTCTTGCAAACCATCTAATACGTGTGACTGTTTTGGACTGAATTATGTGTCGTGATGTTATTGCACTTTAACTTCCCTATCAAGACAGAAACAATTGTCAAAAAATATGTCATTTCACATGCAATCGTATTTCACAGCAATATTAATAAACGTATAATCCACTGAATATTCAATTTCCCAAAACATCTGATTGCATATAATTTGGAATTCTTGTCTATGAATAATTTCAATGAATGAACGTTCAAACAAAAATTTGTATTATTGCACGTCTGATTCCATGAGCTATCCAATTACACAAAAGGATATATTTCTTTTCATTTCCTTTTTCCTTGTGATAAGTCTAAGGAAAGATACAAGGTTAGAAACAGCACAATACGACAACGAACGGGTGACATCTTACACAGAGTAGAAAATTGGAAGTGGGAATGAGCAGGAATAAGTCTATGGAAGAGATCTTCTTGCAATGGCACGAAAAGCTGATGATGGTGATGATAAATATATGCAATAGAATAAAAAATTACTTAACGGAAAACTTTTTCTTTAATAGAAAATTCTCCTTGATTGGAAAACAAGAGTAATTTGATATTGCACAGAAATTAAAATGTTTCCTTACGTAACTGCTTCACAAAATATTGGGGTCATAGCAAAGATGTTTACCAAAAGTAAACAGTCCAATTTTTTGTGTGTAAACCAGGAATGTACAAAGTTATGTTTTTAACGACGAATAATAGTTATTTTCTTAATTTAATCTCTTAATTTAAGAGAGATAAAATTAAAGCACAGTTCACTAATGATTATGCTGTTAGATATTTTTAACAAATGCCTCTCCAATATGAATGAAAACAAAACTAACTATTTGGTGTTTTGGTTAAATTTTAAAGATTAAACAGGATGCACCAGGTGACCCCAAAAAGAGTTTCCCTCTTTGACAGGTTATATAAAATCAGGGAATTGACCGATTAAAGTGATTCAAATATTGTTTCAAAGGTGAAACATTAAATTCAGTTAATTTCTATTTTGGGGGAGTTTTCCCACATGTTAAAATACATTTGATCAAACGAGGCGATTGTTAAATGTACAAAAAAGCAAGAAAACGTGATCACACGGAAGCCATCTCCATTTTAAGCACTTGAACATAAAATGTAAAATAAATGATGTTTTTGTTGGTTTGGGAAATAAATCTTGCTTTTTCTCCGAAACTTGTGACTTCTCTAAATCCATTGGCCATACTCTTATTGTGTTTACTATTCAGACAAACTTGCCTCTTTTGGTAAAATACACATATTCGGCCTATCTTAAAAATCAGAAAAATCCCGAGAAAATGATATATCCAAGTCAATGCTTCATATTTCAAACAATGTTTGAATCACTTCAATCGGGCAATCACTTGATTTCATACAACCTGTCAAAGAAGGAAACTCTTTTTGGATCACCCGGCACTTGTCAGAACACATTTATTGCTTGCTCGTCATTCATTTTAAGACAAAACGCACGTTATTGGCTTGTATTGACATCTGAAATGTTGCTCTTTCTTTTCTGACACAATAGTTTTCTTCTAAAAAAATGAATCTTCTTACAAAATGTTGCTGCTGAATGGCTGTAAACTTTTACAGAATATTTTGCTTTTTGGAATATTGGATCAGAGCCCAAAATAGGGCAAGCAACAGCAAAATTGGGCCAGATAACCAGAAGCTTCAGAAACAAAGAAAGGTTTAAAGGCGCACTTATTTTTTTCTAGGGGTTCTTAGTTCATTGGCAAAATATTTTCTCATACAAACTCGTTTAATAAGCTTCTTGAAAGATCTTGTCAGAATTCTACTTTTTGTGTCTGCTTTTCCCTGGAAAGTCTATTCTTCATCTAAAATTCAGATTTATATTTCATACATCCATAAAAATAAAATTGCATTTTATATATATATGCTTGTGAATATTCATGTTTCATGATTTCAAAATCCTCCGGTGCGTTTATGATGTTGAAAATTATAGCCAAAAGATAGGTCTGTTCTTCAGTGAGATCAAGGAGATTATTAATGAATAATAAAAATAGGCGCCAGAATTGATCCTTGCGGTATTCCTGATGTGACTAATATCCACGTTGAGATCTCGTTCTTGTTCTTCCTGGGAGATGTCCTTCAAACCACTAACGATATGGTTTCTCATTTTATAGGCTCTTTTCCATCAATCTCTTATGCGGAACTGTATCAAACGCTTTTTGATAGTTCATATACACAAAATATGTGGTATCCGTTGCCCAAAGCTTCTGTCCACGTGAATAACACCTTCAATAGTTGTAGAGTTGTTGATCGCCCACTAATGAATCGATATTTGCCTGTTGTTAAAAAATGTGTTCTTCCTCGTGTGGTCAATTATATGCTTTCTAATGATAGACTCTGCAACGTCACGAGCAACAGAAATAAGACTCCCTGCTAACTATTCATCACCCATTTTGAAGATGGCACTAACACGGGCTTTTTTACAGTTCTCAGGAATGCTGTTAGTTCTTAGTGACATTTCATAGAGAATCTGCAAGGGCACATATATCGTATCCGTTGTTTCCTTGAGGACCCTTGCAGGAATCTCTTCAATTCAACGAGGTTGGTCCATTTTTTTATGGTTAGATCCTCCATAACTATTTTCAGATACCTTTGTTCCAAGGTATGTCCTAAGCAGTGAACAGCAGAGAAGAACAATCCATGCATTTCTATTTCTCTTTGTTGTCTTCTGTCTTTACCGAGTTCTCCTTTTTGGAGTCTTTTCTCGGATCTCCAATTTCAGTGTGCCTTTGATTCTCATTTGATGTAGTTCCATATAGCTTTTAGGTTACTCTTGGCCTTTGCTGATAGACCCTTTTCGTTGTAATCCAAAGCGATTGCAATTATTCAAACAATTTCCTCCAGATTCATTATATCTTTCCGGTCTGTATTTCACAATAATGAGCTTGCATACTTTTTTATCACAGAGAACAAGTTGAATTCAAACCTTTCCCGAGTAGACTCTAGTACTCCAGACTCGATTTCATTTCCTTTTCATTCAAAAAGATGAGGTCAAGTGAGTTAGCCTTGTTGGTTCCACGCCATTTGGTTCGTTCAGTAATAAAAATAGCTATCCCTGGAGCTTGCGATAAACTTGTGTTCATGTGGGTCTGCGGTGTCACTTTTCATGCTCCATACTTTACAATCGATTCCAGGAAGATAACAATTTCCTATGAATTGCGTGTGGGTGTAGCTGAGGATTCCTTAGAGTCTTGTGAGCACTTTTAGTTCTGTAGTTGTGAGTACTGTAGTCTTCACTGCTGGAGATGCTTAATTTATGCAAAAAAATAAATTTCATATGAATAGCTGTTGGGCAGCTTTGGGTAACTTTTTCTTCATGATGTTTCAACAAATTTTGCTTTCTTTTAACTTTTAAATACCGATTCAACATTTATTTCAAAAAGGGGGTCCAACGAAAGATTTTTGTCCCATTCATGGCATTTGGAGACATTTAAAGAGAAATTTTATTTGAAAAGAAGTATTTTAGACTAGAGCGAGGCAACAATGGCTGTTTCTTCGTCTTCATCATCGTCTGTCTCTGCAGAATCATCTATATCATTTGCAGCTGCAGGTGAAAGAGCTTCACATGAAATGGTGTTAGATGATGCAATGGTCGGTAACGGTGGCGGGACGGTGTATCCATGAAGACCTTCAGGCTTGATTTTGGCGTCGTCTGAGCCATCTGCAATGATTAAGCAGCCGGTTTTCTGAAACCTGTTGTGTCTGGAATTGCCATATTCCGTAGATCTGAATTTTCTGTATGCCTCACCAATCCAATACGTTAAAAGGATTCTTCTTTTCTTTGGGGACAACTTGCTCTCAGAATCACCTAGCCATTGTTCAATGTTGTCATCATTTCTACTGCTCGATATCTATGAGCTTCTTCAGAAGATAGCCACTCCCTGCGTCGATTGGTTGCCATAGGTCAGTTGCATTTGCAACACCATACCATACGATGCCATTCAATATGCGGACACCATCTTGAAAAGGCAAGCTCACTTGTGCCTCACGACAGCGAGTGCCAATGGCAATGTCCGGTTTACCCAAGCTACTGACATTTTGGTAACGGCCCAAGCATTCTCTTGCCAGTAGACATCCACATCTTCATCATATGCTGCAATTTCATCGGCTGATATCCTTTTCCCTTTTCCGCGGAACTTGCTTAGTGGATATCCGGCGTGAGGTTTACATGGAATCCACCCTGGAATAAATCCCAATCCCAGACACCCATGCCATCCAGAGCATCATTTTAGGCATATAGTCAATATAAATTTCCATTGACTATGTTTCAGGTGAATCCCTATCACATATATATGTTCATGTAAAATTTCTATATATTATTATTATAATAGTATATTATAATAATAATATAAATAATAATTATAATAATAATTATAGTATAGTATAATAGTCTAATCAATTGTCAAATATTATGTGAATTTCGTGGGTGCACATACAAGAAATATATATTTTCATAACATAACATAATTATTATTATCACCCTCCGAATCTTTCACACAGGTGAATGTTTGTCACTTCATCTTCCAAGATTCAATTGATGTAAAAACTCCCTTCATTTTGGATTTTAGAAGCGGCCATATTTGTTTAGTTGTTGTTTGTTTTGATTTATCGTTGTCGAAGTGAGGCTGGAAAATGTTTTTGGCTGCGGAGGAAAAAGCATTCAACTCAATCACAACAAAAACATAAATTAGAATAACCAAGCCTGAGATTGAATGACGAACAACAAGTAAAAAGAAGCCTAGAAGAACAAGAAGATCACAAGAGGAAGAAATAAATCTAAGGGGCCCAAGTATAAAAGCCAAGCAGGAAGGGAAAGTTAAAAAAGCGAAGAATCTTTATTGAACAATTTTTCTGACAATTTTAAACTTATTTTTTGTTTTCTGTTTTTGTGCTCTTGGCATTAATAATTTTTTCTTGAAAAGATGTCTTGGAATCCATTCAACAAGCTGATGGCTCCGAAAAGATCGTCAACGTTGAGAGTTTTTGAAGATGATGAAATCGAAGTTAGAGTTCAGCCAATCATTCAGATGGAGCAAGCCATTAAGAAACTTCACAAAGATTCGAAGAAGTCAGTTGATGCCAGCTTAGCTTTGACAAAGGTTGAGCAAAGAATGATGTTTGATTTACTGAATGGCACAAAAGCTTTAAAAAATGCAGATGTATTAGTTGCAAATGCAGAAAAGCTGAAAAATGTTTCTTGCCAAACAGAGGATTTTCAACAGCAAAGAGATACAATAATAAGGTTTTATATCACAATCTTTTATATTTGTACAAGAAAAATCCGGTCTGCACCAGGTTGGAAAACTTGCATGCACTTGCAGTGACACTTGTGGAAAAATGTTGGCTGAAAAGTTTGAATTGGAAAACTAGCACCTCACTCAAAACTGGTCTTGGGCTTGCAACACATTTCACAATGTTCACTGCACTGGTAAACAGCTTCCACTGTGCATACCTATTTTTAAGGTTGCTCTCATTTTGCAACTTTGCCTTGCTCTCCCAGTCACATGTCTGTGAAGGAACACATTCAATTGTTTTCCAACCTGGATTTTTCAGATCAGGCCTTAATGACAGTTCTTGATAATATCTTGTACTTTTTGTGTGTGCAACAATAAAAAATTGTGTCTCTGTGTATTCAAAAAAGTAGAAATGGTAGAAAATTTGTGCACTCAACGCATTCTGCAGACTGGGGAAAAATGTTTACTTCCTTCCATAAAGTAAAATTAGATACACAAATTAATTGGCTCAGTTTTTAGCATTAGTTATTTTTTGGGCCCTTGTTATTGGGCTATGAACAATTTTCTAAAAAGTTTTCATCTCACAATTAATCTCAAAAACATTGAAAAACATTTGTCAAATTTATTAAGCTTGAGAACACATGGACAGGGAGGGTTTTCCTATGAAGACTTACATCACTCTCTGTTTAGCATCCATCACTCCCAAAATTATATCCCTCCAAGTTGTACTTGTCAGCAAAATTGCCTGCTTATGGCAGCTGCCTACATCTTGCTATGTCATCCGAACACACAAGAACATCCTCTCCATCAACTTGTACATTCAACCAGTTTCCACACTTGGATCCTCATTTTGGCTGTGTTGATATAACAGTCATCTGGGACTGTTATTTTGTTATTAAAAGAAAGACACAAAAAAACATGTCTGAACTCAGGGACAAATTTTACCAATGAATTAAGCATTTTGTTACATGAGAGTTCTCTTCTCAACTGTCACTCAGTTTGTGGTTTTCATTCACTGAAAGTCCAGGGGGACTGCACCTTCCCTTGCGTATTTACAATTAATCAGTTTAATTAATTCTAGACAGTCACTCTCTCCATTTTTTCAATTGTTGTCTTCAAAATTTGAATAAATTCAATGTTCAACTTCCTGATGTTCTACCACTGTTTGAGCTGGATGTAAATCTATTCAACTAGAGTCTGTATAATCAATAGCGTCTGTATAATAAACAAAATCCATAAATTCCTATTGAAAATCACACATACATCATCACACATAAATCACACATACAGTACATGTGCACACATACATCTGTTTGACTAGAGCCTGTATAATCAATTCCTATTCATAATGACTTAACAGCCAATTTCTAGTAAGGAAGTTCTTCCATATAATAGACACAACAGAGTCCTTTTCTCAACAAAACATCAATTAGATTGTTGACATATAGGGATGGTCCATTTCTCAACAAATTTCAATTTAAGTATCTAGCATTGATGTGCAGCTAACGTTACTCCAACAGGTTGATATTTGTAAGGACTGCAATACGGGTGTTATCAAAATATGATAACACAGGACATTTGTAAACCAATGTGGATAAAATCCTGGTACCATTGCTGACAAAGGTTTATTTTGAAATTATAGAGTTGGTTGCTCACCAGTCAGCGAATTGATGGCAAACAGTGTCTTTGTTGATTGATTCCTATAAGGCATCATATACTAAATGTCTTGGTAGTTGCCATTGGTGAACATGACGGTCCTGTATATCTCTTGGTGAATGTTTTCTTGTGTTACAGCCCTCTCAAAATAGTTTGTTGACTAACTCGACTCCTCTGTGACAACCTCAATATATGTTGTTGTTTCAATTGATGTCCTAGTCGATAAAGGTGTCTCTTCATTCCCACTTGTGTCTTCACTGTTGTGGATTAACTGATTAACTACAATTTCTTAATTTTTTATCATGTTATGTATTAAGTTCTACATGCATTACGATGTGATGCATGTAGAACTTCCTGCCTGATTTATTGTGTACACTTAGTTATAACAGGTTTTCTATATGTAATGGTACCCAGCCCATGAGCATCCCTGTTACTTTTTCCTGGCTGATAGCGGGTTATTATCTGCGAATCCTTAAAAAAATGGAGCGTAGAATAATTGCGAAACTGATCTGTGATTTCCCATTTTAGAGACAAAAATTCAAGTTTGCAAAAATGTAAACAATATTGGCACTCTGCCAGTGAAAATTTTCTTAAGGCATATGCAATAACTCTAGTTTGACCATCTTGCTTCTGATGCAATACGGCTTAAGTCCATCCTGTGATGCATTACTATGCAAAATAAATTTTTTTAGGGTCTCGATAAGGAAGTAGTGGTAGTTTAGTAAGATTATCAATGATATCTGTCAACACATCTTGGTGTACATTGGTCCACTCAACAGTTGTATTTGAAACAAGCATAAACAAGTTGAGGAATCAAATTTTTGATAACCTACTATTTTTACGGTCCGATGCTCACCAACAATGTTATAATCTATCATGCGATATCCGAGATGATTTGGACTATTCTCGGTTGACAATAATTATTGGGCTCGCAAAGCTCAG
>JAYJMH010052659.1:0-13345 GCA_036873815.1 Phacellophora camtschatica | reverse complement strand
GTCCCAGTTAATTAAATTAAATTTTGTTGTAAATTTTATCCTGATTTAATGTTTTAGTTTGAATAGTTTATGCAGTTGATAGGTTTAAAAAGGAAAAATGTGTTCATGCCCTGGCTAGTTACCTCTTATTCTGTTTGTTTTCAGACAACTGATTTGTCATTAGTATTTAAAGACTCAACGCCAAGCACTCCATTGATATTTGTACTCTCGCCCGGAACCGATCCAGCTGTCGACTTGTACAAGTTTGCAGAAGAAATGAGATTCTCCAAGAAGCTTACTGCAATTTCGCTTGGGCAGGGTCAGGCAAGTAACATCGATTGTGTTTATTTGAACTTATCAATAAACGTTACACTACATGCTTGCTATAAGATTAAAGAACTCGTAGGAAACTCGTAAAGCTCTTTATAAAAAGCGTGTTCAATACTCGTAAGGCTCTTTATAGAATTGCAGTGTCTTATAGAATTGCAATATGGCCTATTACTCAACAACGTAATTCAAGTGAAGTTTTTAAATATGATTATTTCGTATGATTATATATATAGTTTTTTAATAATTATAATTCATATAATTATTTTATTAATTATTTTTATAATATTTTTTCAGTAAGATTTCGTGTTAATTTCAAATATTTGAATGTATTTGAAATTTATCTGATGAATTAGTTTGGTTTGTATGTGCTACAAACTGAAACTTGAGTAAGATTTCCGGCCGTGAATGGTTTAATTATATCCATGTTAGGGATCAAACTTATAATATCATTAATTTTATTTCTTTGTTTAACTTATAATGCTGCAAGGTTTCAAATCACTTGTCTGTGTGCGTATTTGCAAATTATTTATGGAGTTATTTTCTTCCAGGGTCCTCGTGCTGAAGCAATGACGGCCAGTGCCATGGAACGCGGGAAATGGGTCTTTTTCCAAAATTGTCATTTGTCACCGAGTTGGATGCCGAATTTAGAACGTTTGATCGAACACATAGATCCTGACAAGGTAATTTATTATTCAATAAGACTGCAGTAATTATATCAAATCTTGCAGAAATTTTCTGATTATCTGTAACCAATTTTTTATAAATTGATTTTATTTCAATATCTATTCTGTTCAGTGGATTTTAAACTCAATTTGAACGACTTTGTCTTCTTTCCAGGTTCACAGAGATTTCCGACTATGGTTGACAAGTATGCCTAGTCCAAAGTTTCCAGTTTCAATATTGCAAAATGGTTCAAAACTGACAGTCGAACCGCCAAGAGGAATCAAAGCAAATCTTTTGCGAACTTATGCGTCCTTTAGTGATGAATTTTTTGCCACTTGTCAAAAGGTACGTTTATTGAGCAATTATTACGGCAGAGCTATTATTAAAGAGGATCAACGGATAAAAAAGTGGCTAGTGCTGGATCTTTAAATAGGTAGCCAATAGGTTTTCAATCAAATTTAACAGCTCCTTTATCGTTGGACATTTCATGGGATTATTGGACATTTCATGGGATTATTGATGGGATTATTTCATTTCATTTTAGGAGGGACAGGGATACCCTTCAATCAAATGATTGGATTTGATCATTTATTGTATTCTTGTATTTTATCATTTATTATTTTATGTATTTCATTTTGAGCTTTTAAGTTGTGGTTTTTAAAGTTTTTGATTACCGTCTACGGTTAAATGACCCAAAAGATATGAGATTTGCTTCTTCAGAGGCAGAATAGAGTACAAAATTTTAATAACTGCATTTCTATGAAAAAACAATTTCAGTTGTAAACATACTCGAATTTATAGCTAGCAAGAAAATTTGCAATTTCTCTTATCTTAATTTATTTAATTGTTTCGTTTATTTTTCGGTTTGAATTTGAGATTTTTTATTAGTTTTACGATTTTTCTTGATGATTGAAAATTGAACAAATAATTTCAGCTAATTTAGCAAAGCTATTTTTAGATATTAGAGCTATTTATTTTATATATTAAGACAAACCTTATTTATTTTCTAGACTTCGGAGTTCAAAATTCTTCTGTTCTCTTTGTGTTTGTTTCACGGTGTGACATTGGAGAGAAGGAAATATGGTCCACTTGGTTTTAATATTCCATATGAGTTCACAAATGGTGATTTGCGGATCTGCATCAGTCAGTTAAGCATGTTTCTTGATGAGTACCCTCAGATTCCGTACAAGGCAAGTATAATGTAGTACGTGGAATTCTGTATAAAGCGGACAACATTCGTTAAAAAGATAAGTGTCTTATGATGTGTCCGCCTGATGTAAGTGTCCGATGTCTGCTTTATGTTATATCCGTCTTTTAGAGATTCTACTGTATACCCTTGTTTACCCCTGGAAGAAGTGTATGCTCCAGTAAAATCAGTTGAATTATAATCGAATATCAGGGGGGTACTGGCCGGTCATTTCTTGCTATTTATTTTAACTCATGCCAAAGAATTGTTTTATTAATTTGGTCAAAAAGCTTTTTAAATTTTGTAATGTAAATTTTTTGCCAGTGTCAAACAAGGGAGGTACTGCGATTCTTTGGATTAACAGTCTGATGAAAGATTTTTAAAATTTTGATACAATTTCAGTATTTTCCCTCCTAACTTTAAATATGATTTGGCTATGAGAAAAAATGAAGCACAATTTATGTCTAATTGTGTACTGGCCATTTATGTCTGATTGTGTACTGGCCATTTTGCATGTGGCCTAAAAAAGGTCAACTGTGAGGAGAATATGATCTAACATGATCTAATAACAATACATTATCGCCTGTGAATTGACTTTGAATTCTTTTAAAAGGTTCTGAAGTACACAGCTGGTCACATCAATTATGGTGGTCGTGTCACGGATGACTGGGATCGTAGATGCATCATGACAATTTTGGATGATTATTATGAGAATCACATTTTTGCTGATCGCTATCAGTATGATAAATCCGGAGTTTATTATCAGCTGGAGCCAACTAGTGATCATGAGGTAATCTAATTAATCTATCATAATCAATGAATCGATCGGTCATTACGATCACGGGATTTCAAGTATCTATTAGCTTCTGTATTCCACAAATGGATTGATTGATATATAATGTTAAAACCGAAGCGCATTTTACCTTTTTTGAAATGTTAAAATGAAACTTTATGTTTGAATTTAATTTAAATTTTGGTTATTGTCTAAATTGAAGTTTCAATATAAGAGAGGTTCATTGTTGGTTCTGGTTCAGTTAGAGTTCCAATATGAAAACTAAAGCAAACTTTAAACTTTAAATCAACGTCAAACCTTAAAACCTTTAGTAAGAGACTCACAAATTGGTTCATTGCTAAATACTGAAATAATAGAGCAAAGTGGCTATAATTTTGCTTCAGACTGTTTATTCACTTCTTCAATATGATATTTCAGTTATTGTTACTAACATTGTTGTAATGTTGCTTAATTGTTGCTGCTATTTATTCATGTTATCATATATTTAGACAATATAATCATTTTTGTTATTTTACATTTTGATTTACAGCCCAGGCTGGTTAAGCTATGCTTTTCTTGGGTCGTGTAGAATACATTTATAATATACCCATTGTAGTAGTTAATTGTATTCCACAAATAAATCAATTGATTGATAACTTAACTCAAGGGTGAGACGTGTATCTAACGTTAGTATTTAAAGAAACTACACGCACCTTGTTTTAGAACTTTTCATGATCCGTTTTCCTAAAAGAAAAAATTAAAATTAAAATTATTTTAAAATTCAAGTGTATCAGGCCGAGTAGACCAAAACAAAGTTTCGCCGTTGGCTGGGCTATTCTGAAAATTCTGTTTGTTACAGATATCAAGTGTAAAAGCATGCTGATTCAACACAAAGGTACACAAAGGCTAAAAGGTCTAATTGGCCATTTACATTTCGCATCTGTCTCGGTCGACTTCATGCGGTAGCATTGAATTCATGGAATGGACCTTTCAGAAATGTTATCACTTCATTTCAAAATCAAAAGAAGCACGCTATTTCTATTTTCGTTATTTGGGTGCCTTAGAATTATCGCAGAAGGTTGAGTGACAAATCTGAATCTAAGTTAATCTTCCAGGCAATTTTCTGCGTTGATTTTACGGCCTAGTAATGAACAGATTTTGCAAAATAGCCCAGCAAACGACTGGACATTTTTTTGGTCCACCAGGTAATTAAAAAATCATAAACCAAATTATTTTGTAAAATAAGATTTGCGCTACAACAAACATCTTCGTGCAAAAAGCCCTTTTTAAAGAGCCTTCGGGAAAAATATTTGACAAGTTGCACAAGTTGATATAAATCGGAAACGCGTTTGAAGCCATGTCCCATGTGTGTGTTTATATGAACTTTTTTGCGGTCGCAATTCATTTTTAATTGGCAGGCAAATCCTTTCCAAGTTTTTTCCAGGAGGTAGAATACAACATATTTCAAAACATAAACTTACGTTAAAATATCTCAAATTAATACAGAGTTCCACCTGCATTTACCTCCTGGAAAACTCACTTTTTTAGTTGTTTATCAAAGAGCCATATGGCCCTTCCCGGGGTGAGAACATTAATTTACATACCAAATTCGTCGTGGATTATAATGTTAAGGTCCACGTCATCAATGAGCTGCTTCGCGTCTTCCGCAGATTTTTCAATGATCGCTTGGCACTAAAATGAAAACAAGACTGAAATTCAGAAAAATTAATAGTCGTACTTCATTCAATAATCGCCCCTGGCGTCATGGCATTATAAGCACCTGACCGATGGTAGCAGGAATTTATTTCGAAAAACGTTATGTCGTTTATTATGTTAAATTGGCAATATCTTACAGGAAATTTGTGGGCACAATTTGTTTGCTCGCAAGCCCCAAATAAAAATTTCTAACCATGCCTGGCGTCTATAACATATTTAATGCTTTGATGCGGCGTTTATCGAAGAGAGGCGTATATCGAAAGGAGGCGTTCATTGCAAAATCAAAATTAATTAAAAATTAAAAATTAATGAGAAAATAAACAAGATGAAAATTGTAGACAGCTTCCTTTTCCTACGATTTCCTCTCATAGGAGTATGACATTTGACCAGAGGGAAGTCTCATTCCAGTTTTAATGTTTAGTGGTATAAATGTATAAATGCAAGATGTGTAGAGTGGTGTCGCCCTGGATGGATCATCGCTCTAAATGGATCACTTTCTTGCTTACCATTACTTCATCCTCTTGACGCTTTTGAAACCAGTGAACTCATACAAACAGGCATGAAGGAAACAGTTTAGGAAAAAGGAACAGAACCCTGACAATTAGGGAAAAACCATGGGAAGATGAAAGAGTTCAGCTAATTTTCCTTCCTTTCCGGCATCGACGCTCATAAAGTGTGTATCTACAATGAAGTTACATCATAAAACTCTCACGAAATTCAAAATAATTACTGCATACAAGTAAGTACTTTTTTCGGGGCGATGGTCAATTCAGGGTGACACCTCTCTGTTATAGCATGAAAAGTTTATCAAATATCTAATCAAACAAATTCAAGCTTAAAATATCAGTACCTCCTCGTTAATGTCCCATCTGAGTTTCATGAACCAAGGCCAGCTCGGGAACTCTGCTTCACCTTTACAATGCCCATCTTCCTTGTATCTAAAACATAAATTGTTCTTATCTTCATTTTGAAGTGATCAGCCATTCAATAATAGATTTAAAAATCAATGTAAAACTACGATAATTTTGGAGTTTGAAGAAACATTAACAAAACAAAAATAATTATAATCTCTAGCATGACCAAGAGATTAGCAATCCGTAAAAACGAACTTTCAACAAATTTCAACATAGCTTTCCACGTGTGTTTATTATTTTGATTTGAATGATTCATTTTGATTTAAATGATTCATTTTGATTCGAGTGATTCATTTCATGTGATTGTTCCACTTTCCTTAATCGAGTAGCCAAGTGGATTAGGCGCTGTATATCCAAGCCAAACTTCCACGAGTGCTGTCAAAACTTCTGACTACGAAAACTACAACCAACTTAGTTGTCCACCTTTTTTGAAGTTGCTAAGCGAGCAGGAGTGTTTACGTTGTCGAAACTGAAAATAAAAGTAGCATAGTAGCTCACGAATGAGGAACCCTCGAGTCGCATCCTGCTATCTACTTACTTACTTACTTACTTACTTGATTCACGTTAATTTATTTTGAATTGAGAGATTCGCTTTGGTTAGACTAATTTGTACACAGATCGATTTTCTTCAAAACAGCTTTTTCATTGTCACATACCACTGCTTTAGGATGCTTATCATTTTGTCAAATTCTTCACAGCAAACACACAGTTGTAACAAATTTCGCTTTTGCAATTTTGTAATTCAATTGCCAACCTCTATAAATAACTGAAATGTAACTTACTTTAAAACGTCATGATCTTCTACCATTGCCCATTCAGCCACTTGTCCCATCACTGGTGCATCAGCCCTACAAACAGTGAAAAATCACAGCCTTTCTGAAAAAAGTAAAGTTAACACAGTCCCAAAGTGGCCAAATGAACTGAACGTTTCACTGAACATTTCAACAAACATTTTTAATTGAACATTTCACTGAACATTATAATAAACATTACACTGAACATGAACATTTTAAACTGAATACTACACAAAAAATTCCACTGAACATTTCAATCGACATGAACATTTCAATGAACATTTCATTTAACTGAACATTACAATGAACAGTACACTGAATATGAAAATTTTTAACTGAATATTACACAAAACAATCCACTGAACATTTAACTGTATATTTAACTGAACATTTAACTGAACATTTCATTGAACATTTGACTCAACATGTAACTCAACATTCTTGCATGACAGACATTAGGAGTTTCACAGTAATTTGGCAAGCAACTTTCTTCACTTCCAGGGGCGCGCATTGGACAAAGGTTCAAACAAATCAAACATGTCACCAAGCAAGTGTTGTTCATCCAACATGTTTGACTCAGATCATATATTTACCAAACAATGTTCAGCAACTGAACAAGGTGGCGTCTAAATAAACTGGATTTTTCGATGAGAATAAATGTTAAGCCCTGTTCAAGCAAGCAAAGGAGCAAGCAAAGGAGCCATTTTGTTTCATAAAAGCTTACCATGAATGTTCGAGGTTAAATCCAACCTAAAAAATAAAGTAAAAATTCTCAAGAACGCTGCAAATAACACCAAAACAAATTGAATGGAGGAAACGGAGAAAAGGGAATTGTAGAAGGTCCGGTATTGTGCATTTTACAATGTTATCGGAGGGGGTTTAAGTTCCCATGCGACCTGGCGTGATCACATATGACTGTGGAGGTCTAGGAACCAATACGGTGCTGGAGTAAGCATGAACATCCAGAAAATAACAAATATCAGAAAGGGTACCGGGTTGGTGTGTACAATACATATTGATATGTACAATACATGTTGGTGTGTACAATACATACATTCGTAAATACAAAACAAATAAGCTTAAAACTGTAAAAAAAATTAGTTATTGTTAAAAATATTATTATTCCAACCAGTATAAAGTTTATTGCTATAACACTTTTCATGTACTGCGCACTCAAGAAAAAAAGAGTGTATCTGCAAGATTATGTGTATCAAAGAAAATGTTCTGAGAAAAATCGCACATTAACAATACAGACAATTTTTTGCAATAGCTTAGCTGCAGCTTCAATGACAATATAAACAAAACAAAAACGTACTTTTCCATTTTTGGAAATGATCACGTTAAATGACTTATCAAACCATCGATTGTAACCATTGCCATGCAGTGAAGACTTTCCAAATTCGCTCATTGCATTTGAATTTTCCTAAAATTAAATTTAAAAAGAATCGGCCATGAAATTATCCAAAATTGTTTGCACTCTAACATGGGGGAACTTTGTGAAAAAAGATTGCGATTTCAAGCATGACAATGCAATTTGCGATTTAAAAGAATAGATTTCACGCTCTGCGTGCACTCAGTTAAACTAAAATAAACAAAGACAGCAAAACCTTATGATTTTATTTATTACGATTTGCTTGGTTGCGCTGAAGGTGTTAAAATTTATCTTTGCTGTGACAAATCGCCATTTCATGATTGAAACCACGATTTCCTTTTTTACAAAATTTTTGTTTTGCACGCAAGCACAATATCATATACACAGAGCTCCATAAAAAAAACAAAGAAATTTTTTAAATGACTCCACCATCCCATTCCATCACTGTCTCTTCCGTAACCATCCATTAAAAACTCACAAGCAAAATCAGATTTTGTAAAACAAATCATCCAGGCCTCGCACAGTATCGCAATGCGATATTCTATTCGAATGAAACCCTGCCAGCTCGAAATCTTAATTCGAATGAAAATTCATATGAAATAACAAGTTTTAGAGATAACCGATAACCAATTCAATTTATTCAATTCCACTTTTTTCATAGAAATGCAAATTCAAGTACATAATACGAAAACTACGCGACACAGGGAAATCAAAGCTTAATGAGCCTGGGCCACTAAAGTAAAATTATAAAACGAAAATAAACCATTAATTTCTAAAATTACAGAGAAATTTAAATCAGCAATCAATTACAAAAAATAATGAGATATTATTCACATAATCATTGAAAGCTCTCAACAACGCAGTTTGATTTAACCGGGAATTCCAGAGAACAAACGAACAGAGAGGAAACACAGAGAGCAAAACTGCATAGGGTATCAGCAGAATTTATCAGGCACTTTTTGAGCAACCAAAACACCACACAAACATTTTAAAATCAGAACTTACTCTTCGAGAACCTTCCTAGACCATTCCTTTTTCATTTTAGACAGTTATTAGTGTTTCTGTGGTGTTTTTGGTTGTTCAAAACTCCAAGTGCCTGAGATATCCCACCGATACCCTAGTATCGTTTATTGTGATTTGCTTGGGTATGCTGAAAAGTGTCTAAAGATGACAAATCAATTCAAAGAACCTACCTTGGTATGAACTCCACCATCAAAATCATCCAAAACAAGGACAAATGCTGCCTAATAATAAAATAATAAAACATCACACGTTGCATAACATTGGCATAGCATAGGTCTATAATACAACAGCGCGCCGCTAAAGTGCGCTAGTACATTACACCCGAGCACCATTTGCAATAACAAAAAAAATTCCATTCCGTTCTACTAA
This sequence comes from Phacellophora camtschatica, assembly GCA_036873815.1. Classification (NCBI taxonomy): domain Eukaryota; kingdom Metazoa; phylum Cnidaria; class Scyphozoa; order Semaeostomeae; family Ulmaridae; genus Phacellophora; species Phacellophora camtschatica. Next base: position 4,227 of record JAYJMH010052659.1, on the reverse strand, counting down.
TACTTAAATTGTTATTGTTAAAAATGTTTACATGCACGCTCGGCCAACTCGCACGTTACTCGCAGGCATACAGTACGTCCAGCAAAGGCTGAACATAACCTCATTTTCAAATTATTCCAATGTTAACGTCAAACAGTCATTATATCCTTCACTAAACATCCCGCGAGTACTTGCAAACAACTAAAATTCTTCCCGCGGAAAGCAATATGTTAAAAGTTATAGATGCTAAAATTTGCTTGAATCGTCTAAATTATTTTACAAAATGCGCAGAAGAAAACAACTGTCGATAGTCGAGAAACTGTTGTCATGGACCATGGTTCATTTTGTAAAGTTACGAATTATTACGAAATATAACTGCTGCTTTTCTATCTTACTCTGAACGTGATTTAAAACTTTTAGGAAAAACATTTTCACGGCACGCCATACAATGGAACAAAAAAAGCTCCTTTTTTAGCCCATCAATCAACACAGTTCCTCGTTACAAAGCATAAAATTAAACAGTTTATCACTGAAAGCACATACCCGTTCAATCATACCAAGAGATGCCTTGTTGTCACCGGTTTTGAAATATTTTTCTCTCACCTCTGCCCAGTGAGGCCTAACAAAGACAAAGATAAGCTGCATGTATAACAAAAAACGTAAATTACACTGTAACTATTTCCAACAAACTCACAAGTAAGTAAATAAAATACGATACGGAGTTGTCCAAAGAATAATTTGTACTTGTTTGATATAAACAGTGTTTGTAATTTGTACTGATATAAACAGTGTTTGCAAAACACTTTTCGAAATCACTTCTTTCTGAGTATTTAGACGTAAAATTTAGAACAAGAAAACACATAAAACTAAATAAATCTGGCACACAGCAGACTGAAAAAATGTGCCAGAAAACTGAAGCAGTTGTTCCAGAAATGTGAATGGCACACTCCAAATCACCAAACGAATGCGCCGTAAATGAGCCACAGAAGAGCACTCTGAATAAATGTGCCACACGAATAAAACACCGAGTAAATGTGCCATGGTTGTGCCAAACAAATGGCATACTCCAGATTACAAAATAATTGTGTTATAAATGTGCCACAAATGAAACTCTGAATAAATGTGCCATAAATGTGCCACAAAAAGGAACTCTGAATAAATGTGTCATAACCACTCGTTGATAACTTTTTTGCCAATTAAAGAAAACATTAGCAATTTATCAGTACCCTAGTGTCTTCATTTCTACACAAACTTGAGTCGTTTATAAAACTGTGAGCACTACAAGACAAATATATACAAAGATAAAAATTAAAAAAACCCTAACCTCATATCAGCCGTCAAAGCAGCCAGTTTTTCTTCTCCAGGGCATGGTTTTGTTTCTGTATCATTCAATATTTTTATCAATTGGCTGTAAACAACAACGTAAACAAACAATTATTGAAAATATAAACCACGACAACAAGTAAACATGCAAAACAAACAACATATTTAGCATCCCGGTTGTCTGGATAGTTGTAAAAAGGCCTCTTGCAAATGTTCCGCCTTTTAGAAACCATTTAAAAAGAAATTCAAACCCTTACTTCTGACTAGAACAATAAGAAAATAAAATAGAGAAAACAACAGCCTGAGTTCGAAAAATGCATCTCTTAATAATATGACTCCACTAAATGTGACATAAATGTGAATAAATGTGACACTGAATGTGACACTGCATGTGAATAAATTAATGAATGATTGCAGCTTTTCATAGCAATATTCGCTATTTCGCACAAAAAGGGTCCTTTCGTTGGTTTTCACTGGCATTAATACATAATTCCATAATGCATTAATACAAAAGGAAACGAATAAGCGTTTCCTTTTGTTTTTAACTGTAGTTTTTATCCTCTTGTTAGTTTACTACTCATCATCTCGAGCATTCACTATCTTTTCCATCAAACTATTTCACGTGAAGGTCCAAGATAAGAGAACAAGCATCCCTGGAATCGAAGCTAACTTACCACTCAATGTCTGCAGGCTTCAGAAGTTTCCCACTAAATACACATGTCACTTTATAATATTTTCCAGCGTGGTATACAACAATGTAGTTCGAGCTTTGCAAATGTTGAAGAGTATCTACAGAAGTCAAAATAGGCAACAATGTAATTCGATATAAAAGTGAAGCCAAAATAGTAAGTCAATGTCAACAGCCAAATGTGACTACTTTCTGGGGTCCAAAATGCAAAATGCAAAATGCTTCCGGTACTTTCTCATTATCACTGACATTTTGCGCATTGAAAATGAAAATTTGAACATGAGATATAATATTTATATAGAAGAACATTGACCAACATCTGATTCTTGAAGCAAACTATCAAACCACCAAGACAAAATTATCCAGTTTGTGTGAATTTTAAACTAAAGATCAAAAGTAAATTTCTCAAGCTTTAATTATGGTACTTTTCCTTCATGCGATGAAAATTTAAATAATCTCTGAAACTTTTTCGCATTAATTGCAAATTAGTAGCAAAATCGGGTTATATAGAGTAATAGTATATCAAATTTTAACCAAAATGGTTCTAAATTAATAAGATAAGTTCTGAATATACGAAAAACTCCACAACCTACCCTCTTCTTTGCCTGGAATACGAGTAGTTTGAAAAATTCGTTCATATTGTGCTGAGCAAAGTGGATATAAACCCATTTGCTTGAGCTGAAAAATCAAAGTTGAGCAAATTATACCAACAAGATTGGGTAGGCCATAAAAAATAATACATGTGCACCATCTAAATCGAACCAACCTCCTCCTTAGAATTAAAAAAAACCATTGTCAAGTTCTGGCGTGTTTTTCAAATCCAAAATTAGTGTTTGGTAAGAGTTTTGGTTTTATTTAATAGCAATTGTGTTGCAAAAATCTGCATAAAAATCATCTTCTCTTATGGCTCTGATTCCTCTTATTCCAGTCCGCGTTTTAATTTTAAAACAAAGTCAAAGATTTATATAAGGAGACAAAAACGTAAAACTTTTTGCAGTTGTCGATTAAAAATCTTAGACTTTTGATCGATAATGTAAAAAACATAAAACTAAAATCTAAAGAAGAATGACTTAATCAGGTTCAAAAACAGACAAATCAATAATTTATAAAAGCAGCTTTTCAGGAGGAAATGCGATTTAAGAAAACAAAATATTCTACCAAACACTAGACCCCCGAGAAGGTTCACACCCCACTGTCGGACGGGAGTGTGCCGCTGAGATTTTATGAACTCATACAGATTCAATGTTCAATTTTTTGTTTATAAACTCGTCCAGTTTCAATGTTCAATTTTTTGTGTGTACTAAACAACAATGTTGTGTTTCATTCTAACACACCCAACATTAAAGACAATTTTTAATATCTAAGACTACATAAAAGCATTTTTGCTAAAATCTTACCCGTGTTTAGAAAATTTACTGTCTTCAGACTCGTCCTAATCGGCGGCACACAATAACCGTACCTATGTATTAGGGGGTATCTCTTCCCCCCCGTGGAATAAAAAATAACGATTAAACTTTGCTTTAAGAAACTACAAAGACTTGATCTAGCTAATAAATTTTTATTCAAACTAATTATGTTAATCAAAACAGTCCTTTAATTATCACATTTTATTAATTATTTAATTGTTTATTAATTAGTCCTTTAATGAAAACAATTCAATGCAACTGAAGAGAAAGGGTCTGTAAATAAATCAGAAAAGTTAACCAGAACAAACCATTCCAAAACAAAATAACCGCCTTGTTTTTGTAATACACGCATTAATTATTTTACAGAAAACAGCTAATAAGAAACTGCATGCAGATGATTTTATTTTAAGACTGTGGTAGGTGTGCTCAATAGTTCAGAGGCTGTCAACCTCGGCCTTGCGGATTTTTCCATTTGCTGTTTATTCAATCTGTGTTATATTCCATCGTGACACATGAGTCTTGACACAGGGAAAAATTAAATAAAAAAATATGCCCATATTAACAATACCGGTTTTAATTTTTGCTTCTCGACCAACTTTCTGAATGACAATAACGCATAGACGTAATTTGCAGCTCGTGCACTTTGAATAGTTGTGGGCGGCTGATCCAGTGTGTCCTATTAAAAACAAAGTGATATTGGTTAACAAGAAAGAATTCTGTAACACTTAAAGATTCAGTTCTGAATACAAATGCGATTTGTCACTGTACATAATAGATTTCACACAATATGGCTTTATTTGTTTTGATTTTCTGCTTGAGAAAATTCGCTCT
>JAYJMH010052648.1:0-13346 GCA_036873815.1 Phacellophora camtschatica | reverse complement strand
ATTTGCAAAGCTTATTCCAGGACACCTCGATAAAAATTCATCAATAACTTGAGTTTTATAAACGCTATCAAAACAACATAAAAATCATTGAATTCTGCATTAAATTCTCAACAGATCTGGTTTGGATTGGTAAACAGAAATTTTTTTTTATTTTTTAGAGAAAATATTTTATCATGAAGTGTAGCGTTTTTGTTTTGGTGGTAGCTGCGTAGCAGCAGCGTTCCACAACATGGCTTATCAAGGTTGGTCAAAATTTAAGGCCTACATGGTCGTCGTAAAAATGGTTAAGCAACTTTATGCAGGCTACTATGTGGTTAAAAACAGTATAAATAGAAAGATAAGACAATAAAGCTTACATTAACCCTGTTAACGGCCTTGTGAAAAATAATCTTCATAGCATGTGCGTCCGTTGAAATATTGAGGACGATGTGAGGGATGCTAGACAACAACACAAACAAAAAAACCAGGTGGAAACAAAGAGCCTCGCTCTCAAGCTAGATCATAGCAAAAAAAACTGAACCATTAACTTTCATAACCAAGTCGCTAGATCAATAGGTTTGGCAAGGACTCGAGGCAAAAATGGCGTTTTTCCATGGGAATTTTCAAAAACATGCATCAAGTTTGATTTTTCAATTCAGTAATGGCAGGAATAAAAGAAAAGATGTCTAGACAGATAAGTTAAATGATATTTTCTCTATTCAGTAAAAATAAACTTGAGTTGTTTGCTCTTTTCATATCGTCGGAAATTTGGAAAAAGTCGGAAATTTGTGAAATTCGAGTGTGCGGCCTGTTGTCGGCCAAAAATTCAATGACTTGACTTCTGCGGAAACAATGCTGCGTAACAGGCGTGAGCAACTTGGCGGGAAATTTTTTAAAGAACCTAGAAAAAAAAGAACCTAATAACGGTTTGGCGGAGAATTTTGCTCTGGAAAATGCTGGCAGAAATATCCGGCGGAGAAAAATACGGAATGCAGTGTGGCTCTGCGGGCGATACAATTTTGTTGTTCTGAAACTAAAAGTAATACAGAATTGAAATCAAATGCATTTGATCACATCACACAGGTGACTGGAAGCCAGAATTCATACATGCACTTTGCACTGGTACCTGGGTTCAGCCAGTTTTGGGGATTTTTTATTTTGGTGATGCATTGAAATGACTAAGTATAGAAAACTGCTGGTCAAATAACAACATCATTTATATAATAGGATCCAGTGGTTGGAAAATTTGTTACGACTGTAATAATTATGCACATCACTATGGCAGGAAAATATTGTTACCCCACTTCTTGACAACTTTAGCATGAAAATATTGTCACTATCCTTCTTGATCACTTTTCCAGGAAAATATTGTCACCCCACTTCTTGATCACTTTGATGGGAAAATATTGTCACCCCACTTCTCGACCATGTTCAAATGCTATTTTATTTTTGGTGAAGTTAACTTTTAGAATTCCATCAAATAAGCTTTCATTTGACACTTGAATTGAATGGTTGCAATGCTATGAGCAATAATGTTTTGACAGTCAAGAATACAGGCATAACTACTTTTGTTAAAGTCAAGGAAGTTTTTATCTTTCACCAAAATTACCAATTTCAATGCTGATTTTGACAGATCATCACAATGTTTGCTTGGAAATCTGCCCTTGTCTGATGTGTGTGCAAAATTTTAAGAACCTTTAGTGCTAGATTGCTTCATGCAACCTGTTGAGAATCAGATCATTTTTGGAATCTAAGTCTGCATGCCTTGAACATCTTCCACATCAAATGGATGTATTTGAAACGAAAAATATCATTAGTTGAAATCAAGCTAGACAAAAATATTGTGATTTCAGATTGCCATTAGTTTATAGACAATAACAGCTTCCATGCCTCATAATGCTCTTGGTTTTTGATAATCCACAATACTTTGGTGACCTCCATGAATCATGGAAAGTTATGAAAATGATACGGATGATTACGCAATAAAATGATAAAATGATAAAATGTTTACCCTGATTTAATGGTTATCTGATGGAGCTAATTGATGATGCTTTTAAATTATAGATTAAAATATTAAAAATGTTTCTGAGATATTAAGTTTTTTAAAACACATCATTTTTTCCTTGTTGGAGTATATTTATTAGCAGCAACTGTTGTCACGGTATGGACAAGTTTTATCTGTATAAAATCATAACACAAAACATTTTTGCAATGGAGTTTTTTTCTTAAAATTGCATGTCAGCTATTTGCTGCTGCAAATCACTTGTGTTAGATATGCTTCTTGATTCTTGGAAGATTGCAAGACTGGCCTCAATGTTTAAAGACATTGAAAGGTGTTAGAAATTAACTAGAAATTGTCTTATAGCAGCTGTTATATTTATGTTTGCAAAATTGGTTGACCATCATTAATAACACCATTATTAACATCATTTCTGGAACCTTTCAAGCCAAAACGCCTGTTTTGTTACAAAAAAATTTGATAAACATTGATGGACTGAACTTTTTCAAGTTTGAATCTGTAAGTGTTAAAAATTGGTTAAAAAAATTCCTATAAAAGTGAGGTTTATTTTGATATTTGTATGTATATGTTTATCTTGTAAATACTATTTAATAGTATTCACATTATCTTGTTAAGCTATGGACAATATGGTGAGGCTAAGACTAGGTTAAGTTATGGACAATAGGATGAGGCTAAGATTAGGTTAAAGTTATACAATAAAATGGTTAGTTAACCTCATTCTCAGAAACTTTCCGAAACTTTTTAAAACTTTTTATATGTTTGAATAGAGCACTGACAACTTGACCTCAAAATTTGAATTAATTTTATCAAAATGCCAGAAAATGTAGAAAGATAAATAAATTTAAAAAAAATTATAATTGTAACACTTGGCTCAAACTATCTAATTGCCTTGTGAAAATTAATTTCTGATCTGGCTTTAAACCTCTTCACCGAACTTTTACCTGTTTATCCCCAATGATTGCTATATTGCAACAGATGTAGGGCATATCATTCTTGTGATTTCTGATTATTTGTATAAAATCTTGGTATTTGACAGTGATGACCATGAAAGACTTACAAAAAAGCTTGAAAATTTGTGTCTAAAGTTACAAGATTGTCTGCTTTTCTTGTTCTAACTCTCTTACAGGAATAGAAAACAGTCTTGCTGAGTTAATGGCATAGATTCTGAAACTTTTTTATGTGCTGCTCATAAAAGGTTTTACAACAATTTCAATTACACAAGTACACACAATACCGAAATACCACAGGGAGCATGGAATTACATAACACAGGAAATATATAATTCTAAAACTGATTGGTATTCAGGCTCTAAGGTTCATGTCTTGGTCTACTGCTCTTTTTTATTATCTTTCATTGGATATAACTTGACTAACTAAAGCTCCTTCTGAAATTTTTGCTGGCTTAATCGTCCATTTTTCCAGTCATTTTGTTACTGATTTTGCAGCCCAGTCAGTCAGATCTCTCTCTCCGAAGAACCTACTATTGTTGAATTTCTTCTTCTGAGCTGTTTCATTGTCTGGGGTCACAGCAATGCTACTGACATTAAACAGTTGCAGAAAATGCAGAACAGAGCCATGCGGATTGTAACTAATATTAACTTTTATGCTCAAAGTAAGCCTTTGATTGGGCATATGTTAGAATATTTGGATTGGCAAACTGTTGGACAACTGATTTATTTAGAACGATGACATGAAATCTTTTCAAAAACATGAACAAAGTTTACATCTACATTTTAAGCAGTAAGACCCATATAAGACATCACACTAATTGCGATCAACCCACCACCCATGCACACCCACCACCCATCATATGTCATAGAGGCGGTGAAAAAGTTTGGAACTCTATGGGAATTGGCTTTGAAGGATAAATTTGTGTGGAAATTTATTCTAAATGCATTTTCCGTTAAATAAACTCTGAATACTTGACGTTTTTATCTGTAATTGAATGAAGGGTTTCTTTGAAACTAGTTTTGCTGCAATTGAATGAAGGGTTTCTTTAAAACTATTTATGCTGTAATTGAATGAAGGGTTCCTTTAAACTAGTTAAACTGTTTGTCAAGCACTGCCGTGCCGAATTAAACCAAATCTACCTCAGACCCAATCATTCAAAACTTTAGCAGTAGCACAGCAACATTGAGGCACGCACAAATCAATCTTAGAAGTCTGCACGGCAGTGCTTGACACAACTGGTATACAGACAAAGCCTAAATCGTTCATCTGGATAATCCAGACTTCAAACATTTGTGCAAGATGTGTTCATGCATGCTTGCTCTCATAATTTTTTGCATGCAGGCTTGTCTACGCTTGTTTTATGTGAATTTAACCCGAATTTAAAAGGCTCTCATAGGGGAAATAAGAAACTTAGTACATGAGAAAATATCCATGCTTGAATATCCAAAAAATTAAGGGTTTGTCGGAAAATTTTGATCATGAAACGGTGATTTTTAGCGTAAAAACCAATTTTTCGAAAATTTCGACCCTCTTGCCCTCCAAAAAGAATGCCCCACTCCTCCCCTGCATTTTACTTTCAGTCACGATGCAACGGAAAAAGCATGCAATTTATAAACTCTTAAGTTGCATTTATTACTCTAAAAGCTACCTCAAAATTTTTAGTACACTGAGCTCGAGTACTACTGTCCGAGCTCGATTTCTTATAAAAAAAATGTTTAGTGCTCCCACCCTCCTGCATAGAAACGCAACATGCTCTTCAGTTCCCATACATATCGGTTTTATGCTCCCGGATATTAGGATAAAAAACACTGAGAGACAAAACTGTGCATCGGGTTTCTTATGATCCAACAAAATTAAAAATTGTGCATTAAATGACAAATGGGGTTTAGAAATCTTAAGAAAAAGACACGATTGCGGTTTTCCATAAAAACAATAAATGCTTAGTTTTTTTAATACTTCGTTTAAATAAATCGTGATCGGAATTTTTTTATGGTCGCAAAATGCATTTCGACGTTTTGTCGGGATCTTATTTTTTCGAGGTTAATTCGAACCTCGTCCCAAAAATTGCTAAAATATTTCCTCTAAAAATACTGAAATATCATGAACAATATGTGTTCAAAGAAATAATTATGCTGTAAAATGTTGTTAAACCCCGTTGCGTTTTCCACTGGCCATGTTATAAAATTAATTTTGCACTGTTCTGAAACAATAGGCTCATTGCTTTTTCTCATGGTCTATGGTTATCCATGCAATATGAAAAGTTTCTCAGAAATCCCTGACAGAATTTAACAGAAGTCCGTTTTTGCATAAATTTTTAAGAAGCTGCTAATACACCTGAGAGTTTCTCAGAAATTCTAAAACATCTGGAGGAGAGAGTTGGAAGAAGCCAACGTTTCTATTGTGTTTAAGTTATCTCAGAAGTTTTTTTTACAAAATCAGTGTTCAATCTTCGAATCTCCATCCAACCAGTGCTCGATCTTTGAATCTCCATCCAATCAGTGCTCGATCTTCGATTCTCCATCCTATCAGTGCTCGTTTTTCTATTCTCTATCCAATCAGTGCTCAATCTTCGAATAATCTGCATGCTTTCATTGCTTTTTCAAATTTTTTTACGCAGTGACGAACATAATACACGTGGAACATTTTCATTTGGAGATTTATTGTTGTGGCATATTTTTATCATCTACTGTTTACTTATGAATTAATCACAGAATTAGTTAATAAAGTTGAGCTTAGAAATTTAAATTGGGTCTAGGAAATGGAATAGCTTTGAGTGCTTGACGTGAATGAATATTTATATGCCAAATTTCGTGAGGATAATACTTGTTGATCGTATGATAAGCTCTTGATGCTCACAAGACAGTTTCACGTGATTAGGGGGTAGGCAAAAGTTAGCAAAGATGTTGTTTATATGGTGTGTTATTGCCCATAAATTCACATCAATGAATGATTGTTCAAACAAACTACATGCCGATTTTGGTGCATTGTACTTGGAATTTGAAACACTCGTGTACAATAAACTTCATAACTGTCTGATGAAAACATCTCTATCTCTTGCTTGCAAAACTACCGAAATTTGGAGTAAAAATTGTCTAACAATAATAAACAATTTGTAAAGTTAATTGTACATCATCTAAGGACTTGGTGACACAAGGTTCAGGTTTAAGTCCTTTACTGTTTTCGATAAACATTAATTATCTGCCATTTAAACTTGGTAGAAAATTGGAGAACGTGTTTTCAGATGAGACTAGTATTTCGTATTCACGCAATAATATCGAAAACATAAAATCTGTCCTACATGAAGAGTTATATAATATTAAAGAATGGTTACAACGCAACGAACCATTTCTAAATGTAATGAAGAGAACGTATTTTCAGATAGCACTAATATTTCGTATTCACGCAATAATATCGAACACATAAAAACATAAAATATTGAGACAATAGTTTGTCTTTTTGCCAATTTTCACACAATTTCTGGAAATTTGACGGGTGCTCGAGCACCCTTTGCACCCGTCTAGATCCGCCCCTGAGTAGTCTGTGTAGATATGTATTTACTGATGCAGTGAAGGCGACTGATATCAGTCTCCCAATAAAGGAAGGGCCAATTCCTCAACAATGTTTATACTCTGCGGACATTTATGAAGAGGCCAACGTTATACCCAAACCGCCTAAAATTTGCAAATTTTGTAAAAAAGTATTTCGTAAGGTATCTCATAAAGTGTACATCTTTTAGGAGTCCAAATTTAGCTGTTGGTGGTTTCATGGTATTTCAGTTACTTCCAGGTTCTTTGTCGTATGATGAAAATTTAACGTTTAATTTGATTTCATGAAATAACAAGCGTCGTATTTAGCATTTAGTATGGGCCGCCTCCTGAGCAAGCCTAAACAAGCTCGCAACTTGGATTGTAAGTGGGCAGGGGTCCTATGAAAAAGCGAAAGCCACTTTATTTTCGGCAGTTGGTTAAGATGCCCAGCGCATCCGTTAAAACATGTGACAGAACATGTGAGATAATGTTAAGAACATGTTAAGAACATGTGAGACACAATCGGCCGCGATAAGGAATTTGTTTTGCTGCACACCCTTTCAAATTATAATGAAGCCGGTCCTAAAATTAGGTCAAAAGATTCCATTTTGGAGAAAAAGGAATTGGTCCAGACCCCAGGACCTCATCTAGTCGCGCCCTTACTTGCACCAACTAGAATATTTGGGCTGATAAGCATACTGTTGATTCCTTGTGGAGGAACCAACAACCAAGATTTAGATTGTAATCGTAGGGAGATTTCCCAAAATAAGGAAGGAAAATTTAGAAAAGTCCGAAAAATGCTACAGAAATTATATACCGAGAGACATTCTCAGAAAAATGTAGAATGTAAATTTTTACAGCAAAATATCCCTTTTTAGGTATTTTGCTTCGAAAATTGTCTAAATTTTCCCCGACTGTAGCTGTAGCCCCCTCCTGCCCCACCTGGTGCCACCCCTGTGTTTGATAGAGGTAAGGTGTTTTTAGATTCTCCGTTTGAACATTCCTTATGAGTGTTTAAACGGACAAAAAGGAGGGAACAATTTCCCGACAAAGTACTTACGCTCAGTAAGGAGATGGTTCTCCACCCACCCCTTAATTTTAACTTTGGTGACGTCACTGATTATCTGTTGACAACGTCAAACGCAATTGCTTTGGATAAACAGAAATGTAATATATTTTTTATGGAAGTTTCATTTTCGTTTTTGTTTTGAACGCTTTGAAACGGAAAAATGTAAAATAGTGAACGGAAAGTATGATTTTAGGGATTGCTGCAGGTGGAGGTATTTTATGGTGAGATGATTTCTAGGAAATCAAGTTGATTTCAAGGAAAACTTTGCACATATGTGGATGAAGAAATGAAATCATATTTTATGAAGACAATCAGAGAATACATATCGGAGGGTCGCAAATACATAACTTGAATTTAAAACTTGGAAACTCTAGATAACTATGGTTATATTGTTACAATTTATTTGTACTGAGGTGAAAAATATAGCGGCAGGGGATTCCCAGAACTATCTGCGTACTGCGTTTCTTGAAGATTTGGTGAAGCTTTTATTCAGATTAATTTCATAAAACGCAAAAACTTCTGGGAAAACACAAGTTTGGAAAACTTCCGACCGCGTCAATCGCATATTTTGGTGTACCGCTGGCTGGGTGTTGCATATTTTTAACGGTGTACCGTCGGGTGTCCCAAAAACCTTGAGAAAAAAGCTTTGATTGTGTTGGTTAGTGTTCTGCTGCTGAAATTTGTTTAATTTTTTTCAGAGTAACAATCAAAAATGGTAAACATACAATTCCATTGCTTTCATGTGAGAATCGCGTCACTGTCAAAAGCCCAGTTGCCCAGTGAAAAGCGGAGCGAGGAGAAGTTGTATCGCTTTTCTAAATTTGAAATTTGATTGGATTTCGTTTTTTTCATCTACAAATATTTTACCTGTTGAAAACTAATTTCAATCCATTTTAATTAATGATAAACCAACAAATGAATGAATAAATAAGAGAAATAAATTAAAGCTATAATTACCCTCTTTAATTACTAATCTTTGGCGGACGTAGCTAGCATTGCTTCATAACATAAATTCATAACATGAAAAACCACATACAATTTAAAACTAAATACATACCATAAATTTTCATAAATTATATAAATTAATACATTACTATAAAGTAATTAAATTTTACAAAATAACTGGAAAATAACTGTATGGGGATATTTCTTAAAAGAGGAGCTCTCTGAGTAGACTAACGAATTGATGAATTGACTCAAAAACATCACCTAGAGCAATTGCCCCCCGAATGAAAACATCACCTAGAGCAATTGCCCCCCAATAATTTCAATAACAATGTTCACTTAAAACAATTGATTAAATAAAATCTTTGTTCTCTATTGTTCTGGGAACAATAAGCCCCCCAATCTGGAACTGCTTCACACGGCATTGTGTTTGATATTAGTTATCATTTCAATTTCTTCATCACCTATCTTAAAAAAGTTTTATAATATTTATACTGCATAAATCTGATTGAACGTAGTATTGATCTCAGGCTAGACTGAATGTTTGCATTTAAAAATTGTCAATTGTGAAATTCACGATGTAAATAGAGCTTACCATATAACTTCAGATCAATAACTCTACTTGGCTGTATTGTATCATTGTATTGTACAGTGCTTGTGCTGTAGGATGCAAACAGGCTTTATGCTTTGAGTATTTTTGTGATTTGCAGAAGTTCAATGATCTGGTAATCTTTTCATTTGAGCTTATGGCTTTGGCTGGTGGCATGAATTGGAATGCCTAAAATACCTTTTTTTCTTTGTTCGGTTTTTAGAACACAAGGGTTCCAACGGTCAAACCACAATGTTTTTCTTTATTATTACTCTTTAGTTTCCTTTTTTCTTGGTTTTTATTATTAGGCAATGGTTTGCTTGTATTTTTTTGTTCATTTTTCGTTTTTTTGCAAACTAACATTGCTTGATATTGTGGGTATATGTGGCTACAAACCCCACTATTCATTCACTGTGACCAAAAAACTTTTATTTTAACATGCTACTCCAAAGGAAAAATGTAACCACTGTGGACTTCACTTCCCCTCCGAGGTGGCAAGTTTTAAGTCAGAGGGGTAGACTTGGACTTATTTCATGAGTCCCTTGTTTCCCTGCATTCTTTGGAAGACTTGACGTCACCCCGGCCAAAAGCGACTTATAACGTCGTGGCAAAAAACTGGTCTTGAGAAATCAAACTTTGTTGATGCGTGTGTGGAAGTGAGGCTTACGTCCTTGAGCGAAAATTCAAAATGATTCCTGAAAGAAAATGAGTTCGAGGCAGAAATTCTAATCTATTTGATTTAATTTATTTATTAATTTATGATTTAATTTATATTCATAGAAAAAATTATTCTGGAATTCTATTCTATTACAGTTAAGTCTCAATTAACGGGCGCCTCCCAACAACGGACACCCTAAACAATGGACACCCCCAAAACAACGGAAATCTCATAACAACGGACATCCCCGAAACTACGGAAAAACGATCCTAAAATTTTACTGGACCATATCTATGTAAAACATGACATATCCAGAAAATGGACACCTCGTAAGAATAAACATCTCGTAAGAATGAACACTGGTCCTACGTGTGTCCGTTACATGTGTCCGTTACATGTGTCCGGTCCTACATAAGCAGGTTCCACTGCATATTATCGTAAGCAATTTGTTCATTTTTGATGATTTTAATGTTATAAAGGCTTTCACACTGTCAGATCGAGGCAATATTTTGACACGTGTTTGAGATTTCGGATTTTCACAAGGGAATCTTTTCATATAAAGACTAACTTAGATTTCCCAACATGCTAATATTACCCACCTAGTGAAGTGCCCTTGTGGTAGAAAACAAAAAACAAACAATCTAAGATGGTAGCTTTGTTTATATTTCATCTCATCACGTCCTGGAATAGATCGCCTAGAACTGGTTGTTGAACAGTTAAACTGTTGGAGACGATTGTCAAGACACGTATTTTGCTTTCGAATTGAACGCAAAATATTCTAGATAAATATTTTATCGTTGGCAGTGTTTGTTAAATTTCTTTACAATTAATTACCAGATAAAAATAGTTTATCTTTAAAAATGTCTTGAATTTTATCTACAGCATACTATCAATAAGCGAAACCCTGGACAATTGTAACTACGGACAACTTTTGAAAATAAAACCCGTTTTTTCATTCCCCATGGAATTGCCATATGTGTTGTTCCCTTGGGATAAGTGAAACTGAAACTTCCCCTCAGTGAAACTAATTTTACATTCCCCTTAAAGGTTTTACTTACCGGGGCCATTATCGGGAGTACTTTATAATTCACCGTTTGAAGATAAGGCTGCCATTTTGGAAATAAATGAAATTTTGAGATATTACATTTTTGATTATCGGAATGGATTCTGCCGCCAAAGTTTAGTGTAATAACCTATTTCTACATTTCCGCGTAGATTACAGAGTCCAGAAGAGTGATCAAGCGTAAAATGTGAATTATAAAGTACTCCCGACAATGGCCCCGATAATTAAAACCTAAAAGGAAAATTCCTCCCTCCGAGCGTAAAATATGTGATATTTAGAAATCTTCCTCATTAAACAATGAAAAATAGGCGTGGTTTGGGTGTGATGCATTATTTTCTTTTGTTTTCTTCAACCTTCCCTTGGTCAGTGACCGTACGACCGTAATGTTTCTCTGACTCTGGTGCATTATTGTCAAAATTATGGTTAGCCAAAGAAGTCTCATTGCTATAACTTTGACAATTAATTTTCTCATTGCTATAACTTTGACAATAATGTACATAGAAATGTTTAAATTGGTTATTAAACTAAAAAACTAATAAACTTTGGTGGCAGGATCCAATTCAAAAACATAATATCTCCACAATTTGATTAATTTCCATAATGGCGGCCTTATCTTAGAAAAAGTGCTTTATATATTATGTGGTATCATACGGTATTATAAATTGTATTTCTCTTCGCAATTTTGTATTCAAAGGAAATGAAGGAAAATTAACTTAATTTTAGACTGAAATGTTAATTATGGATTAATATCATGTAAGAGCTATAGGATGTTCCCTTGAATCTGAGTTTAAAACTTGAAAGAGTATTTCTGCTATCGTGTTTACCCACGAGTTTTAAAACACGATTAATGTTATTTGTACAACGTGTTTTTAGTGTGGCTTTTCCTCGCAGCGAAGGCGCAACCGGTTCAGAAGATAGAACACAGTAAAAAGCACGTATTACGAACAAAATTAATCATGTTTTTTAAAAGCCATGGTTTTCCTTTTAACTTGAGAAACTTCAGCACTAAGTTTGTGAAAAATTAAGAAACTTTCAGTATTGAAGCGCTTTCTAAGTTTCTTCTAAAACATTGATGGTCTAACTGTGGTTAGAGAACAAATATTTTTTTTTCTGTGAAAAGTTTACTATACTTATTATATACGACAATTATTTTATCAATCGCTTCCACTGGGTTTTTTATTATTCTAAACTTTTTCAGTTTTAGTCTTGCACTTTGCCAGTTTTCATTTATTGTTGATTGTGTTAATTTTAGATTGCCCAGGAACAAGCAGCGAAAGTGCAGGGAAGTCAAATGCATGTCAAGGTTGCCCAAATCAACAAGCATGCTCAACGGCGAAAGATACTGGTCCGGACCCCGGTATTTAATTTTTAATTTTTATCATTTGACTGTTATCTTGCGAATGCAATATTGCGTAGAGTCGAACCTTGTTTTAGGGACATTAAAAATACTACCCTTGCTACTTGCTTTGTAAACTCAATTGCATTGACCTCAGTGTCGCGAGTTATCTAGTTGCTGGACGCAAAACTACAGTATGACTAATCACATCATAGTATTACAATCTCATTCGGAAATGTCAGCTGAAAAATCACTGCTTGAAATCGCCTACGCTCATAAAAATAATGGCAATAAAATCTCCCAAATCACAAAAAAATTACACTTCATGTCACAATAGCAATAAAATATCAGATGGTATTGGTAAGCATAGAAATATGAATGTTGAATTATTTAAATAATCAATAACAAGTAAAATATTATTGGGTGTGTTTTCTCATTTCAAAAAGTGAGTAATTAAGCTATTTATAATGCATCTATTATTCATTTTGTACTGAAGGGTTTGAACGAAAATTCGACCTGTATTGCACTGTATTGTTTTGCTCATTATTTTACTTTACATACTAATGCAGATGTGGAAAGAATTTCAAAGAAATTGTCATCAGTGAAACATAAAATTGTAATTCTTTCTGGCAAGGGTGGTGTTGGAAAAAGTACATTAACAGCAAATCTTGCGCAAGCATTGGCCTTAGACCAAGAAACTCAAGTAAGACTTCTTTGCTTTGGTTGGTGTTTGAAAACTTTTCAATATGTATCTGCACGTATCTGTGACTGTAGCTGGAAGATTTACAAAGTTGCATGGACTTATTCTCTGTTGGCCAAGTCATGATCACTGCCAGTTAGAATGAAATAATCGGATAGTCCGTGTTTTACTTGTTTAAACTTTTGCTTTCATTTCAGTTTAGTTCATTTCATTTTATTTGTGTATGTAAATTATTTGTAGTTTTTAGCTGTATGTCTGTACATTGTACACATAGTGACCGAAAGGGATATTTGCACACCACATATTTACTACGTATTTGTTGACTTCTCATGCTAACTTTCTACTCATTTGCTGACTTACCGCATATTTTTCGACTTTCTTAGTATTTGCTGACTTACCGCTTATTTCAGGACTTATTACTTCTTTGTTGACCTGCCTCTTATTTGCTGACTTAACTACTTATTTGCTGATTTCTCACCTATTTGTTGACTTTCTTTGTATTTGCTGACT
>JAYJMH010052647.1:0-36559 GCA_036873815.1 Phacellophora camtschatica | reverse complement strand
TGCCTTGTGGAGCATTGTTATGAGTTTTTCTCATGTTTTTACTGTAAAATGTAGCTTAATACATCATGACACATGATTATTTTGCAAAAATATTATTTCCAACGTTTTAATAACATTTTTTCATTGCGCATGCGCAAACAACTTTTAAACAATTCATAGACATTCTAAACTACCTGCTTTTTGAGAGAAATTGGCCTTAGTGTCCTTCTAATTGCAATCTAGAACAAAAATTCGACATTGCAAATAAAAAACATTACCCATCTTTGAGTTGTAAAATTTCCTCAAAATTTCGTTTTTGTGACGTCATCATGACGTCAGAGCACCAATTACCCGGAAAATTTGTCTATTGTTCTCATTTGATATATAGATCATGTTGTCTTAATTGCAAATCAGTAGCTCTTACCTTTGCTAAAAAGAGCCCGGTCCAGATAGGGTTAAGGATAATCTTAGGCTCAAAAGCCAAAAATTTTAAGAATACGGAGGTTCGGCAGTTTTCTTTTTAAATTTAAATTTTCATAAATATTTGTGTATCATCCATTAATTATATGAACTTATTAACCATATCCATTTGTTTTTTCGTTTTTCGTATCTCCTTCAATGGTCAAAAATTGATATTCTATAAGGTAGAATCCATTTAATCGACGAAGAGGGCCGAGAAGTTTTTAACCTCATTGAAATCTTAAAATTTCCGCTACCCGATGGAGGAAGAAGAGATAACCTAAAAACTCCCTGGTCCACCTGAACCGCACGTAGCAGTTTGTAAAAAATACCTCTTTGCGATTATTTGTGTCAAATTCATTTTAAAAATATTCTTTCTTAATGCTCGAAAATAGATATTCCACCGTGCTTCCTTGGAGTTTTAACATACTTGAATTTTTTCTTGAGAAGGGATTACAAAATTACAAAATAAACGAAAAAAAACAGGTGATTAAAAAAATGAGCTGTTTGTTCAAGTTTTTGTTGAAAATATTTGGACTCAAATTTTAAAAAATTATTTCAGAAGTTGAACTTTAAGTTACGGTACCATCCATAAATAATAACTTGATTCTTTTCTTTCTTTCTGTTTTATTGTTATTAAGTGAAGTTGTTTACGGAAGTTGTTTACGGAAGACAAAGGTGCAGTTGATAGAAAACGACCAATGGAAATACAACCTATCATCCAAGAAGACACTAATGCAAAATATTTACTGATGTCTGTATAGATATAAGTTATTGAAACATTGCCTTAATACTAAATTAGTAAACTACATTAGTTAATACTAAATTAGTAAACTACATTAGTTAATACTAAATTAGTAAACTACACTAGAGCGGAACGCAAAGTTCCTGCCCTCCGGAATTGTAAGCTTTACCACATTGCCTCATTTATTGTGATTATTTATCAATCTACTGAGTTTTTAGACATTGCTAATTTGACATTAACTTTAAGGTCCATAATCATCGTCTTGTTTTCAAGAGTTATCAGGATTTTACAATTGAACTCATGTCTTTGTGCAACGTTCCAGCAAAATATATTTATAAAGAACTCAAATGTTAATTGGAAATGGATCCGTGTACTACATGGCTAAGTACTATATTTTATTTGCAGGTTGGACAAAACTGTAGGGATAATAACAGGTGTAGAAAAGGTCAAATATGCTTTGATACTTGTGAATGCCCAGGGTATATATGCAAAGGTACGCACATACAATTTTGTAGTTTGTCAATTTCTTGGCTTAACTTCCTTTTGTTTTGTAGCAGTCCCTTTGTCTTATAGTTATTATTTTCCAAATATGTTTTGACTTTTGTGAATGATATATATGATATATATGTAAAGATATGTACGAACAATTTTACGATAACTGTCTCCAGTCTTATATTCATTTGCTGCCAAATGTATTTTGCCTTCTGTGAATGCCCAGGATATATATTCAAATGTTATTATCTACCATTTTATGATAACTTTCTCCTATCTCCTGTCTTATCTTTATTGGCTGCAAAATATGCTTTAACTTATGTGAATATACCGGATATACATGAAAAGATAAGTACTTACCATTTCATTTTATGATTGGTCAATTTCTTGAATTTCCTTTCTCGGTGTTGTAAGTGTCTCATCTCCTTTCTTATCCATATTTGTTGGCATATCTTTTGACTTTTTGAAAGCTCAGGATTTAAATAAAAATGTAAGTACTTACCATTTTATAATAACTGTCTCCTGTCTTCTATTTATTTGCTGCCAAATATTTTATGAATTTCGTGAATGTCCAGGATATGTTTGCAAAGGTTAGATAGCTAAGAATGTGGTATGCTTTGTTTTGCTGAAATTGTTCTCAGATGGAAGTTCTTGTTTCAGTTTTGATAGTTTTTGTTGATGAATTTTTACTATTCATCAATTTCTTTGCGTACATTTTCTTGTCTCAAGTTTTTAGTATTTGATATGGCTCAGTACCTAAAGTAGGCTTAATTATAATTTGATATAATGACCATAATAATTTCGAAAAAAATTCTGCGAAGTGACAGGCTAATTAATAAATACAATTTAAAATGTAATGCTAATTTAAGTTATAATCTATTCTAATTTTTTTAATCAAAAACAGAGGTAACTCCAACAGAGGTAACTACAAAAAAGTTGCCAACGACAACAACAGTAGCAACAAAAACTGAAGCCACAACAACTGAAGTCATAACTACAACTGAAGCCACAACCACATCTGAAGCCACAACAACAATAGAAGCTACAACAACTACAACAAAGGCACCAACGACAATGGTTGTTACAGGTATATTTTGACACTCTTGTTTCTACGGATATACCTCTTGTACCTTCTTCTGCTTTTGATGGAATTTCTGTAAATTTCAAAGCAAAACAGGACACTTTTATTTTTTCTGAGAGGATTTATGTTAGACTTCCTATAATAATCGAAGTAATCCGCTATTGTTTTATGAAATAATGTTGTAACGTAAAGATTTAAATAACTTTAGTATTAAAGATTTAAAGATTTAAAGAATAGTTTGAACATGTACAAAATTTAGCAAATTTCCTCTCCAAAACATCTGAGGATGTTGTACAGGAGGTATTTCTTACTTAGAAAATATTATTCAGAACTAAAATGATAATTTGCATTATTGAAGGCAGATAGATGTTATATAATTTGCTAATATGTTGGCTACACCAGCTGCCTTGGCTAAAATGTTTTAAACAAGTTGAACTCGTTTCAGAAAATGAAATGTCAGACACAAGTTTGGTTAAGGCTGGTTCCGTTTAGCTGTAATTGTCTGCGGCTGCCTAAAAGCTGCAAAGACAGCCTGATAATGTGTCTTTTAATCGAAAAACATTTCTCCATTAAAAAGATCTTGTTCTTTAGAACTCTGTTTTCCAATTTTATTTTTATGAACAAATATGTTTGTATTTATCATCGTTATTTCAATGCGGTAATAATAATACTGACACACAATACTTTGTCCATACATAGGCCCCCTATGTATAAGGCCACTAAAATATGCTTTCAGCATTATATGAACGCAGTTCTTATAATAGGAGGTTTACTGTATTTTGTCAGCAATTTTTCCTTGAAGGGTGTTGAGTCTAAATTGTATTGTTTTCCGCATGTTTGTCTTTAAAGTTTTAGTGTCCTTATTTTTATTGTTTTATTTTATTTAAACTTTTTAAACTCCCGAATTTTAAACTCTCGAATACTTTAGGAGAATCAGTGACATGGACAGATGGATATAAAATATTCTCACAAACGCTTCACAGGCATCTGGGTACGAGAGAAGCGTGTTACACCAAATGCAAGACTGATTCAAGAACATCTGCATCGTGGCAAAAAATATATCGTTTATGCAGGTGTGGTGATGCCAATAACCGTGCAGGTGTATTCCCGGATAATGAATATACTACAATTATTCCAGGTATTATTCTAGGGACAAATGCACTTTAATGGAACAAATTTCAATGCAAAACGGAAGTTATATTCAATTGAAAAGTTACCAATAAATCTGGTTTCTTGAACAATCGAGACTCGAACGCAGCGACAGATTTTCGAACTTTCTGAATATGACTCCAGATTATTTCCCCGTTAGAGAGAGTAAACCACTCTACAGCTACATCAATGCAGCAGTTTCAATAGCAGTTTAGGTTACTTTGCTCTGCAGAACAATTTTCTTTCTTTTTTTGAAGCTACTACTCCTGATTTAACAGTTATATGATATGCGTAGTTACCTGCAGGAAGTTGCGAAGGAAAAGAATTTTTGTTGTCGTTTTTTGCTTCATGCTTTTGTCCGCCTTGTTGCCCACGTCATCGTTTTCAGGTAGCAGCAATTCAATTAAACTTTCGATCCGATAAAGAAACTTGATCCGTTAAAGTGCAGTCTAGCCTTATTCTATACCTATTTCCTTTAGTTCAAATTCTTGCAACAATAGCTCAATTGTGCTCCGAACGTGATGTTTGGCATTGTACCCTAGGGTCCAGAGAATCTGAGAAAAATTAGAGAAAAACGAAAATTTCTTTTCTCCCTTTTATTATGTTTTCTTTCATTTTTCTCATCCTCTCATTTATTTCTTAGAGGCTCCGAACCTCAGGGTAATTGTTAAATTCCAAATGGGTAATTGAGGCAAAATACCACAATTTTCATTGCATGTTTTAAACCAGATCCGAGGCAGAGGCACAAGAGTGATACTGTTGATGGCCGCATATATGCTGCTAGATGTGATAATAAAGTGAATTGATAATTTATCAATACTTTGCACCAAAATCACGCAGGACCGGCGACTTTTATTATATGCATTGAATTGAACAATATTTTCTTGTAAACAATCTGGAAGAGATGATCTTCTGGACAACTTTATTTGCACTTTATAAAAATATCAGATTGACAAAAGAACAACAAAATTTCTTTTAAATATATGATTTATATCAGCAGCCCGAACAAGTGTCAAAGCAAGGTTAATAGGAAACAGATTAATGTACCCAAAGTAAAAGCAAGAACAATATTTAAATGTTAATCTACGAAGAGAGCCAATGTACACCCGAAAAGAGCCTTCATTATTGTGCACACTCAATTGCAACGTTCTTCAAACATCAACAGGTTTGGATTGTAATATTTGAAACTCTACAATGAACACAATTAACGTCAGTTCTAAAACAGAAAAAGTTACTTTTCTCTGTAATTTTTTTAAAGCTATGACGAATGCTCGTAAACCAAGCAGGGGGGAGTTAAAAATACATTTCTTCGTTCTTGGCCGACTGACAAGAAAGTTCGCAAATTCTGCCTAAGTGAACATTATTCAAGAAACTTGAAAAACAACAATTCCATTCCCATGGCTCAATTTCACGAAAGCGTCATAAAAGTCACTCATTCTGCTGTTCGAATTTGCTCGTTTCAAGGTGCAACACAAAAGGATTTCAAATTCAATTGAATATGGTCAAATTCAGTCTACATGCTGCCTTAGCTAGGGCTCAGTCCGCAATAAAGTCAGATCCATGCACGCGCACAGGAAACAAAGGACTCTTGAAATAAGTTTATTCATGGGCTTTAAAACACGATTAATGCTCTTTGTAGAACGTACTCTTTACTGTGTCCTTTTTCTAACGAAACATTTGCGCTCCCGCAACTCTACATGGCTTCGCTTATTTGCATTTTCTAGTTGAGATTGATTCTTCTTGTTTTTAACGAATTATTCCTTTAAAGTTGGTGTGTCAATTTCAATATTTTTGCAAAATTTGCCTCTGTTGGTTTTGTGTTTGACAACAAGACCCGGAAATTCGTATTTTAGTGTAGTTTGTAAACAGTTATTGATTAACAAAATAATTGTATATTCTGAATGGTAATGAAATCAGGAGGTAGACCTGTTGTCTCGCACATATTAAAAATCAGGCATTATTAACCTTCTTTTGAAAACGAATTGGCTTATCCATAAATGCATATTTCATATTGGTTTATTGTAATATTTGATTTTTGTAATATTGGATTATTGTAATATTCACAACATGCCTTTTGTATAGAATTTGTAATTTGAAAGCACTTGTTGTATTAAATTTTTTGACAAGTATTATTCGAATAAGGCATTGATACATGCCGTTTAGACCTATTTAAATCTCCTTTAGTATCTCATATCAAAATATCATTTAAAGCCCCCTATATTCCGACCACCACGGCAATAAGGCATCTAAGAGTAAGTGTGTGTTGACAAACTATCAAGTGAGAAATGATTATCTTTGTAGGTGTAAGCGTAAGTTTGTGTTGACAAACTACATATGAAGCTAATCCACTTTTTTGAGATAAACTGACCAGTAGGAAATTTGTCAAATTTTTTAGATATTGCATTTTTGATTCTTGACTTAGATTCTGCAAGCAAAGTTTAATCTGGAAACTAATTAATGTATTTCTCCATACTTTCCTTTTGAGGTTACAGCAATACAATGATATTAAGTTTATGAGGGATATTACCGCAAAACATTTGTTTGGTCAAGATTCAACGTCATTTTTACGGTCAAAGCTCTTACAAATTGAAAATCTTTGCAAACAATCCAAAATGCAAACATTGGTTCTCAGACTAATTTTTGTATACAAAATCTAAATCAAAAATCAAAAATGGAATATCTTAAAATTTTGATAAATTTCTATTATCGTAGATTTATCTCCAAAAGGTGGATTGTCGACCACCATTCTGAAAGTGATGACATCATCTACTAAAGTTGCTGACATATCAACCAAAACCCGAATGGTGTTCCTATATTGAAATGCAGGCTACGGATTTATAGTGTTGAATTTACAATATTGTCGAAATGAAGGTAACCTGACCTCGGACAATTTCCAAAAATAATGTAAGGGCTTAATTTTTTTAGTTATACCATATACCATCATAATCAGCTGAGAAAAAGGAAATTAGTCAGTGCAGTCGATGGATGAGAGAAATTCCTTGTCCTGAACATGGGAATTCAAGAAAGTAATCTCTGGTCGATGCCATAACTAACCAAATATCCTCCCCTCAGGGACGGCGGAAGTGAAGGTCAATGTATTATTTTGTTGCTTTCTGGAAGCACCTTATAGACGTGAATAACAGTTCTGGGTGACATTGTTTTTGCTTTGTTTCAGATAACAAACATTGGACAGAGAGCTGTAAGTATTCAAGTGTATCGATTCACCGTGCTGAAGCCCAACAAAAATGGCATTGCTATTACTTTTGCAAAAATTTAGGTTATCTTGGAGCTCAATACAATGGAACGGGAATATGCAAGTGTGCTTTCAAAGATGCAACTAAAATTATAGAGATTGCAGCTGCAGGGTTTGCATGTATTGATTCAAATCAAATATCAGCTCAAGATAAACTGTGATCAATTTTCAAACATTATTTAGAATAATATTTGCACTTATATGTACCTTGTGTTTCAAATAATTTTATTTTTCTTCACGTGGAGATGAACAGCGCATGTTCCTTGGCTCTGTAAGTTAAGTATCTCAACCAACAAACAAATATGAACTGAGTATGGAGTTGTTTACTGAATATTTTTCTTTGGAGATCAGTCAAACCCTTGAAGCTTGCCAGATGCGCCAGAAGATCAGTTGAATTGCTCTTTTGGCTTTCTTTTACTGATAGGTCAGTGATATCGCATTTGGCAAAACGTCAAGAAAAATCTGCTGCCTTTGAAATTGATGTGTTTAGTGCAGAAATATTCATTTTCAAAAGCAAGACTTGGAATTAAGATGAAACTAGAGGCTTGAAATAACAAGGCAAAAACAATACGTTGGTAAACACATGAATTATTTATGGACATTTAATGAAGAAAATATTATCAAACTCATTTGAAAAAAATAAAATTTCCTATCTTAAAACCAGAGAATAAAGACGAGGTCTTTCTGTTGAACTCTTACTGGGCTTTGCTTTGGCCTTTAGATTGAAATTGAAGATGATTTTAAAGGTGAGGTCGAAATTCTACTTCTACCAGATGAGAAAAAATGTTAACCAATGCAATTCTAAATATTTAAGGAAAACTTTTCGATTTTAGTGTTTTAGAAATTCCTGTATTGATGAAAGGCAAATTGAGGTAAATATTATTTCTACCAGATGAGAAAGAATAATGACAAACGCTTGTTGGTCTAAATATCTAAAGGAAAATATTCAAATTTAGTATTTTAAAAATTCATAAATTGATGAAAGGCTAATTGAGATAATGAAAAATCTGCGAAGTTTAAACCGGCCACTTGAGCACTTACGAACAATCTAAATAAAAATTTTGATGCAAAGCTTCGTCAAAGCTTCGTCGCGAAATAACCATACTAATTTTAGCTTTGCGAACACGTGTCTTTAATGCCTTTCAGAAATTTCTTGATTAATTTTGAATACTCTTGAAAACTATTATTCTCAAATAAACCTTTTATTTTTCAAAAATATATTTAAATTTGGAATAGCTCAGCAAAAGGTATATAAATTATACAATACAAAAGGAATAATTCATACAAAATATTTATACAATTTAAACCAATCCCTATGTCAGTTATATTATTACTGTCATTGTTACTATATATGTTCTAGACAACTCTGTAATATCAATTGCCAAATGGTATCCCTCAGGGCCACTCAGAGGATTCTGAGGACCTGGGGAAAAAATAGGACAGAGGCCCTTTTGAGAGAAGGGAGAAATTGTTGTGACCACGTTCTTGACTTTAAATTAAAACACTGCCACACCTTTACACAATTAACGAACCTTTTTCTTATAGTGCGAAGCCTAGCTAGAATGTCAACGTTTATGAAAGAAACGGCAAGACACCAGAGTGATGAAAATCCAAATGAAAAGGAAGATTGTTTTCAGGGGCCCAGATAAAACAAGATCCGTGCAGAGGCCTAAATAAAAATAAGAATCGTTGCAGAAGGGGCTAACTAATAACAAGACTCATTTTACTCTTGGGCCCCAATAGAACAAAACCCTATTGTGGGGTGTCAAGTGTTTGGGTCTGGCAGAAATACTTTGATGTGTTCGTTCTCTATTTCAAATCTTCTTTTGTCTTAATATTACTAGAATACAATCAGATACAAGGGTCAATCAACAGATAAGCAACAAAATTGTACATAAGGACCACAAACTGCACAAACACAGCTACAAGACACAGTTACAGGATATGGAATGAGAATAATAAATCAACACATTGTTATAAGAAAGCAAATAGCTAGGCACCAAGCATGGTTGGCGCCTACATTACACCTCCCCCTCTCTTAAATTTATAGCAGTTGGGATTGGTTTGCATTACTGTTACAAAGTCCCCAAAATTAAGAAAAGGGTTTGTGACCTGCCGAAGATGTGTGGATCTGGCATTACCACCCCTAACACCTCGCTATTCCTGTTCTATTGCCAAATGCTCGAGTTCTGCAAAGATAACCCTAAAAGCCAGAGGTTTCTCCAGTAGGCTGTGCTGATATGCCTCGGTCTAACGAGGTAGGACAGAGCGTAAGCGAACTGTGGTGTGCTACTGATGTCTTTTCTATGTTGGACTACAATACATAATTAACCCCCGTTTGGTTACAAACTTTATATGGACCAATCCATTACCTCCCAAATTTCCATTTCTTAGGACGGATCAACCACATTGTTTGCTCAGGTTCAAATGGTTTCTAGTTTAGATGACTCTTGTTGTACTGGGTATACTGCTTAGCTCTTGCTGCTGCTAGATTTTTCTGTGCTACCTGGTTTGAAATATGTACAGCTTTGCGCAGTAACTGGCTAAAGTCTGACTGTATCGAAGGATTTTGCAATGGTACTCCTAAATTCATCTCAATAAGCATCCTAGCTGGTCTTCCATAGATTATCTCGTAAGGAGAAATACCTAGTGACTCGTGTACACTAGCGCTGTATGCAAACACTACCTGGCATAGCGTTTTTTAAGGAATTTTACTGGGCGACAAAACCCTCCGCAGACATAGACACCCTGTCTGCAGAGATGGCAGAGAAAATATTTTTGAAAGCCGGTTAAATCGCCTGTTTGTCAGTTTGAGAGTGTATTTATATGTCCAAGAATAAAAAGCATAGTACAAAATGCAATATTCATAACTTCTTTAGAAAACAAACGATATGAAAAATATTGTTTTTTATGAGGAGAAGAAACGTTTGATGAAATATCGACTTTGATATACTTCTTCATCAGGCTGTCTGTTTCTACTATCTTTCATAGTTAAAAACTTTGCGACCGAAGAACGTGGGTCAAAGTGGGCAGCACCTTTCCCACTTAGATCAATTATTAAACGGCAATTGACGGTATGGCGACTTGGGGATGATCGTTTTGCGTTTTGAGCTCAGTATGGCTCGAGACAATCCGCTCTGTACTCATGCTATGAGGCATTGCTGTCATAAAGCATTAAAGAAGCTTGCTTAAGGCAGAGCAAGGAATGGATTTTTTCAAAAATCATACATCTTTGCTGTATTTGAATCGTGGCTTTCAAACGTTGGTGGCCCATGGGTAACAAATAAGGCAATTATATCATCAGCCAGCTGTGGTAGTATGTCTTCTCCAAATACTCTGCTTGAACATGCTCTTGCAGCTTTCATCATTCCTTCTGGGTTTACGGAATTCACAACGTTTATCATATCTGTAATGTCTTCTTCTTGTTCAACATCAAGACGTTTAGCCATGAAGTTTTTTGTCGAGAGAACAAGTTCATGACGTACGGCATTGTAATCTCTTCTCGTGGTTGAAACATTTGTATTTGTGACATTTCGTCTTTCGCTTTGCTGCGCAACGTCATAGGATTGTAACTCTTTCCAATGTTTCTCTTCTTCGCCTCCAGGGTATGGACCATCTAGCATGAAATCAAATTATTTTATTATTTGTTCTTTCTTGAGAATAATGTCAGGCATGATGACTAGGTTTCTTTGGCATTCTTTCTGGAGCTCTTTAAGTAAACGCAAAACATCAAGTATTACAAATGTCAGCATTTCTTGCTGCCTGCCACATTTCCATACTTTTAAAAAGCAATTTGCAGCATCCTTTTCTCTCCTTTCGCCATTTACAGACAGCTCCGCCCAATGCTTCTTCGCATAGGGCAAGTTTTTCGCAACAGCAGATGCCAAATTTTAAAGGTGTTCTGCAAACCGTATTTCAAATTAAAATGCCAGTGCTTGAATTCATACACTGTAGACTTTAGATCATCTATGACTAACTCTGATCTGTTGCCTATACACTAAAAGCAAAGAATACTTCTGCCAAGGTATTCTCTTGGCTTTTCCCAAAGTCCACCTCTCCTGCCGGTATTCGCATTCTCGCCATCCGTTGTCAAAAAGGTTAACTTTGCAATGGCTTTTTCTTTTAGTCAACGCTCTTCTAGGTTTGATACAACTGAATCTAACAAACCATCAGCCCCTCGTTTCTGAGGATGGGCTTCTCCAAGAAAGACACAGTTCATGGCTCTCTCTCTTTATCCATGTAACGGGCTGTTATAAACTTATTGTCTACTTGATATTTGTCAACAGAACCGTCAACTTGAAGTGTAAAGACTTCACATGAAGACAATTCATTAACTATCTTTTCCATCTCTAAAGATGCAACTATCTGCAGCATTTCATTGTATGGACTTGGATTGCGATCATGCAAAATCCGCGAGGAAGGTTGAAACTTCAAAAACTCTGCCTCAAGACCATGATCATGGTGCTGATTTAGTCGATTGGCAGCATAAATATGCAAGAGAGATCGCGATGGCCATGATTTAGCACACAATGTTTTTATCCGGCTGTCATTGTAGACATCGATAGCTAGTTCGATCATTGTGTTGAATGTTTCTGTTTCAAGAGTCTTCAGCACGCGCACCCATGGATGCTTCTCAGACTGTGCCTCCCATAAACGCTGCATTTCAGACTGTTTTTCACTTGCTCTGTTCACATCACTTGTTAGATGATCCATGACCCTTCGAAGCTCTTTAGCCCCATCAGCACGAATACCTTTTGACATTGGTACCATGCCATTTCTTGATGCCTTTATCGCAGCAGACATATCATCACTGCACAGAATGCATTTGAGTCTGCGATTTTAATTGGTTTTATCACATCTTTAAATTGTGAACATAGCCAATTTTTGTTTGCTCTCATGCCCTTATAATATTCTTTCATATGTATTGTCTTCTCACGAACATCAGGATCGGAATCGGAATGAATTTCTTTTGCTGACACTGGTTTTTCTCCAAATGATGTTGAGGCTTCTGCATCTGTTTGCATTGATGAAATTGATGGAGCATTTGCATCCGAAGACTCTTTCTCAGTATGCGATTGTTTCGTGTTGATCTCAATTCGTGGAAGTTTTGCAGCTGATTGGAATTGCTCAATATTTGCTAAAATAGTAAAGAAGGAACTATGAATGATTTTTTGAGAACATCAAGTCTGTAGTCATAATTTTTATCTGTGTCTAATTTTTTTTTCACTTCTGAATCGCAGCAGGGAGAGCGCAATGATAAAAATTTTATTAACAAAATACTGATACTTTGGCTGTTTCGTGTTGACCACTCCATCATTCCATCAAACCATTCCAAATTCCATGTTTTACAGATGTACCTGATGTTTGGTAAATCTATCTGCTGTTTGGCATTTTTCTCTTAGCGGTGAGGTTAGGTTATTTAATATACTGTATTTATTATGGATATTAAAATATAAGATTACTTACCAAACGATAGCTTCTGTTGCCCAGGTAAACCCGCAATTTTCCTATTTTCTTTATACTGGGTCATCTGACGTTTTGAAGGTTTTGACGACATCTTGGAAAAAGAAGTGCAAACTCCCATACATGAGCAACATGCCTGGTAACCCTGTTTCAACTTTTCTCATCCGGGATTTTGTGGCGCGATATCTGAATGCTGTGTAAAATACCGATAATGAATGTGTTTTTAAATATCTTTGATAATGGACCACTCTTTGCTAGTTACTTATATTGAAGGCAAGAAAAAAAGTGATGTCTAAAGTTTTATTGTTGATTTTGATCTCATTTGTGTCTGTGGATTTTCCTCTTATCTTGTCGCCCAGTTTTCTAAATTTCTGTGTATTGTGCTTGAATTTTTGGTGTACTGGGCGACATTTTGGTGACATACAGTTAAAAAGTGCTATGTGTAGAAGTGACGGGGAGTCAAACATTGAAAAATTGAGTCCTGAGCCTTTATAAAAAATAAAGCTTCGTTCATTGATTCACTCAACAGATAGCAAAACTTAATACCAAGAGAAAGAACTTTTGAAACTGACCGCATTTTGATATCTTTTAGATCCGGAGATCATGTCACGACCTAGTAACTCTTAGCAACAAGAACATTCTTATGTTTTAGAATTGTCTTCTGTTGCAGAAAGATCTTGTTTTAGCATCAATAATTCAATCAATGATTGATAATTCACAACTCAACTTTACAATTTATTGTATTGTTGATAATTTACAACTGATAATTCAATGCTACTATTGATGAGTCACAAGTGGTCATTCAAGGTCACTATTGATAATTCACTACTGAAAACTCAAGACAACTATTGATGATTCACAACTTATAATTCAAGGCCACTATTGATGATTCACAACTGATAATTCAAGGTCACTATTGATAATTCATTACTGAAAACTCAAGACCACTATTGATGATTCACAACTGATAATTCAAGGCCACTATTGATAATTCACAACTGACAATTTAAGGCCACTTTTGAGAATACACAACTGGTAATTCAAGGCCATTATTGATAATTCACAACTGATAATTCAAGGTCACTATTGATAATTCACTACTGAAAACTCAAGGCCACTATTGATGATTCACAACTGATAATTCCAGGCCACTATTGATAATTCACAACTGATAATTGAAGGCCACTATTGATAATACACAACTGGTAATTCAAGGCCACTTTTTTGATAATTCACAACTGATAATTCTGCAGTGAGTACTGCAGATGATATCCGGTGTTTTTCTTTTATCTTTCAAAATGCTTTTCCAGAAATGTTCAACTCACTGAATTTGCTACCTTGAACTTCTCCCCAACACAACAGGGTATTGTGATTGGATCATAAAAATGGAGATTTTTGACAACTCATTTCATTCTGCAGCATTATCAATATTGAGTTGTCAAATAAAAAGCAGCTCTTTTATTTGGGAATTGAATGAACAAGCAAGTAGATATTTGACAGTGGCATAATGCTGGATTTTTTAACAAAACTCCTCCAGTTTTTTATTACTCAAACACAGATTACATCAGCATGGTTGCTGTTATATGGTCAATAAAAAGTTATCCTGTTTTAAAGTAAAACCTGCTTAAAAGGTTCTCATGCTTTAATAAAGAAAGAACCGATAAAGAAAGAGCCAATAAAAAAGGAGTGAACAAATTTTTGCTTTAAAGTTAAAAAGAGAATTGTACTACTGACTCTGATTTCTATGAGAAAGTTAGATCAGATTAAATGGTTGGGTGAGTAAAATTTGATCAGTTATAATTTTATTTCAAGGAAATTAAATGCAGTCCCAAGCACAAGAATTTAAATTTCAATATTTGAGTGTCTTTTTAAGTGAATTTTAGTGAATTTTTAGTGATTTTTTAGTGAATTTTTAAGTGAATTTGAGTGAATTTTTATTCATTAGTGAAAGTTTCTTAAATTTTAGTGGTTTTCAACGGTGAGTTTCTGATAAAGGGTTTCTTATAAAAAAATGTATCTTACTTTCTGTGTAATTTATTTCAGAGAGCAATACATACAAGTACAATATAAAGAACAATAGATAAAATGTCACATAAGTTAAACTCATACTAGACCAGACTATTCGGTAGAAAAAAATTCGAGCAACAAACTTTTACTGACTGGAACTATGATCTGTTGTTTTTGCTCAGTTGTTCAGAGCCAGACAATTTATCACCGAATCAAAATGCTATATTGTTATGTACTATCCACAAATGCAAGAAAAAATGCTGTGAGCACCAATATTATGAAAAAAGGATGATTGGACACCTCTTTTGTTGTCAGAGAGATATGTAGTTCTTGAGTGAAATGCATGAACAATAACTAATGATGATGAATTTTGGAATAATAATACCACCACAAAACAAAACCAGTTGAACCCAGAGCTGCTGATTGAAAAATTACCAACTTTTTGTGTGTGTCCAGTTTGGAAAATAGTTCCTATGTTTGTTGAGAAGGGTTTTAGTTTCAAATTTAAATATATACACCTTCTTTCAAATTGTAAAACATATAACTAAGATCTTCTTACTGGGGTCAGATTTAAGGCTCTCTATGGAAGTGAATACTGCAACAATGTAAACTGCAACAATTTCAAGTTTTACATATGACATTTGTGGTAGATAAAGCAAACATAGGGCTTTTTAATCAAATTACCATTGTACTTGGATACAAGCTTGTCCAAGGACTATTTTTAAGAGGAAATTGCCATGATATAGAAAATTAACAATACTGACCATTACTATAGTCAGTATTATATATTTCAATTACCCTAAAAGGTGGTCAATATTCTTTGCAATTTGGTAAAAAATGACAGGAGGAAAATTAAACTTATTGCTTTTGTATCATTGCTTAAAAAGAAAGTTGAAGTAGCAGGAAAACAGAAATAAGGCAATGCTGGGTCAAACAAGACAATATCTTCTTTACCACAAAATCTTCTAGACAAGAGTAGTTTCCCTGTTTCACGATCAGGAAACAAAATTTTAGAAATCAAGTGGGCCTAAAAATCAATGAAATTTCATTTCCATTAAATTCAAGGTACAAAAATAATTTTTCATTTTTTCATTTTCATTTTATTCTCAACGGGGAGGGTTGCCCTTCAGCATAAGTGCTGGTTTTCAAGGGGCCCTCCCATAAAATATAGCCAAAACTAATTACAGTTACAATAATAAACTATTAAATAATTATAAATCAAATACCCTAAACAAAAAAAAGAGTAAAAACGAACACCCTAAATACTATTTTTAAATGTTGTTAGGGAGGACGCCTGTTTGGACTCAGCTGAGAGGCCATTCCACAATTTTGTACCGCGAAAAGAAAAACATTTTTGCCCAATTACTGTTTTTTTCATAGGTAGTCTGAGATCTGTCTCAGTGTTGCGAAGTATGCGAGGTACTATTTGTGAATTTTTGGTGAACAGTTACATTTACTCCTATTTTTGGTGAGTTGCATGCGCATGTGGTAGCTGCCCATTTACTCCTTATTTATTCCCTTGCACTGTACGTAATAAATTGCCTCTCATACTTACAAGGAGCATAAAATTCAACAATAACATCTTTCTTCGAGTCCAACGCAACGGAATCAAAATTATCAGCAGTCAGTTTTGTCACATGATCATCAGCAGCAAAAATGCTTGCACCGAAAACAAGAAGCAACTTTATACCTAACAAACTATTCATTTTAAAAAGTATTCACTTTACTACAAGCTAAATAAATTTAAAATAGCTTCGTGATAAATGCCCTCCTCTTGTTCTGCTCGCTACTGTGATGGTGAATAAGCACTCCTTTTCGCTTGCCTTTCAGCGTTCTTTGGCTTCATGTGCAAAACGTGTCTCGTTATCAGCCATCGAATACAACAAAGAAACCAATGCATGTCGGGAGCAGTAAAATAAATGTCGCAATCGCAACTTTCTTTGTCAGTCCACGGGCTTTAGGAAAAGTAAAGTTTGTATTTCTTCCCACTTCTGTTTTTTTTTTCATTCTACTAGCCTGCGTGTAGACTCAAACTAAGGAGGAAACAGTTTGATGCTACGCGTAGTTTGATGCTACATTCTACTTAATTTTTAAATAGTTTTTAACATTATTTTTATTATTTTGTATGTATTGTTATTAAGTAGTTTTAATTGTATTATATGGGAGGGCCCCTTGAAAACCAGCACTCTTGCTGAAGGGCTACCCTCCCCCCTTAGATAAATATGAAATATGAATATATATGAAAAAATAAATATGACAAAGAGTGATGATACAATTTTGCTTATAATGATTGAATCATGTAATCACATAGCAATATAGTTAAAAAATGCATAACATTGAATTATGATTATGATATCTAAGCTGTGTTATCTTCTCCTTTGTGCTTTTCTAACAATTCCAATAGTGTATTATTTGTACTATTAAATTTCACATTAATTCCAAATAATATTCCATTGGGGGCTTATTTGCAAAATCTATTTGGGGGTTTATTTGAGGAAGCACTAATTTGGAGGTAAGGGCTAATTTGAGGATTTACAGCATACTTGTTACTTTTTCAGGAATTGGATAATCTTATAGCAAATGTGTTATCAATACCACCTCAAATTTCTACTTTGCGAGTTAATTTACTGAAAACAGATATGACTGCAGCCCAGGAAGCTTTACAAGATGAGTTGGATAGGTAATTTAATAACTTCATATTATATGGATTGTGTAATTTTCTCATTTTTTAACATCAGTTTTACTGTTACACTTTTTGTTTATAGGTCTAAATTACCTTTAAGTTGAAATACTTTAAATCATTGCTACTGTTTTGTGAGGAAATTTGTTTTTAAATTGAAAAGTATAAGCAAACAGAACAAGGAGTTGATTTGTATTGTCCAAGATGTTATTTTACTAAAAACATTTTAGACAGAATGTTGAATGTGATTCAAGCTACAGTTTGAGAGCATGGCAACACAGTCATATTCCAGATGCCTTTCTCGTCAGCTGTGATACTACAAAAAAACAGAGTTTACCTAAACCAATTTCCAAAGAAGTAATTGTTGATGAACTTTGTGGTGTTGCCGTGCTCAGGGGAGCAGATGTTTTTGCTCAAGGCATCATGAGTATGCCATCAGGTTAGTTTTATTTGAATGCTTTCAGTGTTGTCATACAAAATGATTATTTCCTATAATAGTTATAGTAAGAGTTATACACAATAATTGTTGATATATGGATGCAACAAGTTTAATACATTATTCATTAACATAATCTTCAAAAAATCATTCAGTTAAATTTAGTGTAAATATCTTTACAATTATTTAATTAATTTCTTATCATCATATCAGGTGTTGTTCTTAAATACACCAGCTGTTATAAATTTTCTTACAGACATTGTTCATGAAGACATTGTTTCAGTGTTTGCAGACTTGGATGGAAAATGTAAAAAGGGATACAAGAAGAAATATGAGGGTAGAAAATATTTTGTGGGAAATGGTCAAGCTAAAATGACAAGAACTGAAACATTTACTGATTTGCAGAAGTAAGTGCAGGGTGTCTCCAAAAAATTGTTTCTGTTTCACCAAAAATAACTAAAAACAACACAATGACTGCATCCCAATATAGAGGAATTGAATTCTCCAGTGCATTAATGTGTGGCACAAAATCAGAAACTTGCAAGGTATTAGTGGAAAACAAACAGAAGCTAAAAACAGATTTTCATGATATTTTAAGGCAAGAAACAGGTTCTGTTTGTTATGAAAGAGATTTTCAGTGTCATGCCTCTGCCTCTCGAGAACATTTTGAAATTCATTTTAGAATTCAATGAGAAGCATTGCAATAAAATTGTCTCTTTTACATCAGTCTAAAGTTGTTTTTCAGCTTCAAGATGGCAACAATATTTGCCTACGTTCAGTTGGTTTCTTCTCATTTGCGGCTAACAACTCAGCCAGTTTTTGACAGTTTTTTGCGGGATTGTGCCAAAATTTAAGTTATAAATTAAAGAATCTGCTTGTACTGAATTGGAGTGTGTTTATTCTGTTCACTTTAATCTTATTTGTAGATAAATATAAATATAAGCCCAAGAAAATTTTGGATGGGGGGGGGGATTGTCACGAAAAATTTTCGAGTACGAGTAGAATTAGAAATTTGCCAATAAATATTAAGCTAGCTTTGCGAAACTGAATTGCGAGACAAGGTGAAATTGCCAAATAAACACTGTTTTACATTTCCGGTGGGTGAGACACCCCTACACCCCATGGGGCCAGCCCTTTCTGCTGTAATAAATTAACAAAGAAAATTTATGCTTTTTGATTAAAATGAATTAAATTAAAATGAATTAAAATCATAAACATTTGACCAGTAGGGAACGGAAATCAAAATAATTGTCTTAAATAAAAAGTTTTTTTTTTTTTTTCGTGTTTTTTTTTTCCACAAAATAATAATTGTTTTGGCAATATTTAAAGCTAACTCTTTATATTTGCAGAGGTGTAGCTATCAGAATGAAGTTTCGTTTGTATCAACATCCATCATTTACTGCTCTGGACAACCAACTCTTTTTTCCACAAAATTTGCCATCTATTCTTGTGGCTCATAATCTTTCACCTCAGTCTGGTGACATTATTTTAGACATGTGTGCTGCACCAGGTACATTTCTCATATAATAATACATTAAAACTTTTATAGCGCAAAACCAAATAAAAAGCTTATTTATCTTTGGCGCTTTACAATATCTAGTGTCCAATGTCCCGTGTATCTACAAGTATCTAAAATATTTTATAAGGTATTAAAAGAAAGTTTAAAATAATGTTTTAAGACACTTTTTAAAAAGATATACAACAATTATTTTTGCGCCATTTTGACATGTACAGCTTTCTCTGATTTTTCCGAGACTTGCACTTCTATATCCTGGTGAATGTGCATCTTCCATATCTTGATGAATGTGCATCAAAATTTAAGTTGATGCTTCTAAATGAAATATATGTAATGCCTTGATTGCTTACTGTTACTGTTGTGCTATTGGTGATCTTTTTACTGAAACGGTGAAACTTGTTTTTGGGACAACAGGCATTAATTTGATTGTATTTCATTTCTAGGTGGAAAAACAACACATGCTGCAATTTGTATTAAAAATAGGGTGTGTATTCATTGAGTAAGTTTTTTTATTCAATATTTAAGCAAAAATCATGTTTGAAACATGAAGAAGATTTTGTGAACTTTATCTTCAAAACCATGTTTTTAGTTTGATCAAAATATATAATTGTTTTGGTGAGTGCGTTTTCAGGAAAAGATGCAAGTGTCACACATCTTGATTTATAGCACCATATCAATCATTGGAAGTTTTTTCTTTCTTACGAATTAGCATTTTTTAAATTTTAGATAATTTAATAACTTTCTCCTTTACTTCCAGGGTACAATTTGTGCTGTTGACAGATCAAAATCAAAAATCAGAAAGCTTAAAGAGTCATGCAACAAACAGAATTTGACATGTATCAAATGTTTTGCATTTGACAGCACAAAGCTTTGTGATCCTAACAAAGGTATTCTTCTAATTTTATTTTTTCGTCCCAGTCGATTAAAATGGAGACACACATTGTTTCAAAACAAATATTTACTTTTATCAGTTTTAAAATTCATGATTTAAAGATTAATATAAAATTTCTAACTGATTGAAACAGTGCTCAATGCCATAAAAGCAGAGCAAATTATAATAATACAAGAGTGACTACATTTTTCATTGCTACTCAGAGAGTTTAAAGATTACAAATTTATATGTATATATATATATGTATTTATATTTTAATGCTTTCTTGCAGACAGAAATTTAGATTATGCGTGCATCTAAATATATTTTCATCATTCTCGTTTTTGGAAGGGCTGCTTTTGGCCAACGCCCACACCTACTGTGCACAGCTAAATCTTCTTATTTTATTTCTCGCTAGAAGAAACAGATAATTTCCTGCCGCCATTTAGACCAGCATCTTTTAACAAGATCATCTTAGACCCACCCTGCAGTGCCCTTGGTCAACGCCCACAGTTACAGTGCACACCAACATCTGCTGAACTAAACTCGTTTCCTTCTTATCAGAGAAGAATTTTCGAACAGGTGGTTTTTAAACTTTACTGAAATCTACTTCGTTAGCTGTGAAAATCAAATCTCTTTAAAAATTTAGGTTTCTAACTTTGACTATTCTTGAAATCCTTCTTGAAATCTTTGACTATTCTTGAAATCCTTTTAGTTACTCGGAAGGCAATTGAACACGTTTTTCAAATATTGACAACTATTCAACATTGAATCATAATTGAATCAAATATTCAACATTGAATCATAATTGAATCAAATATTCAACATTGAATCATAATTGAATCAAATATTTAACACTGAATCAACATTGAATCGTAATTGAATCAAATATGCAACATTGAATCAACATTGAATCGTAATTGAATCAAATGTTCAACATTGAATCAACATTGAATCGTAATTGAATCAAATGTGCAACATTGAATCAACATTGAATCAAATATTCAACATTGAATCAGGATTGAATAAGTATTGAAACAACCTTGAATCAATGTTTGATGTTTCGCGTTCAATAACAAATTGACATATTAATCTATAAATGTTAATCAATTTTAATTTGTCAAGGCTGTGCAATTACTGAAACCAGGAGGAACTCTTGTTTACTCTACGTGTACCTTGACAATTAACGAGAATGAAAACCAAATAGCATGGGCATTAGAAAGTTTTCCGCAGCTGAAACTTTCACCACAAGTAAGTTGTCTTTTTATAAATTCTCTTTTTTCTTTTCTTTCGTGTCAAATATTAACAGTAAATTTCATACAGTACTCCATTTCCTATTTTCTTATGGTATTGTTTGTACTATTCATATTCACTTATTTACATTAAGCGCGAGGGGGGGTTCTGCATCGCAAAAAATTTGAACACATCCCCCTGTCTGTGCGGGATTCGGTTCAACTTTCATTTGAAAATACCCTCTCAGTTACTCTTCCTTGATCTCCCTCTATATTCCTTTCATCTCATTAATTCATTAATTTATTTCATTTATTTAATTTATTTTAAAGGCATTTCATCTTGGTGGAACTGGAATAAAAGGCCACAGATTGAGTGCTGATAATTGTAACCTAGTCCAAAGATTCGACCCCTGCTTATCAGCAATTACGGGAAAAGGACCAAACGCCAATGCAGACACCATCGGATCAGACTCTTTAATCGCAGACACGATCGGATTTTTTATTGCAAAATTTACAAAAATTGTTGAAACACTAGAATAAATCGAATAAAACTGATCGAATTTTCTTTATCAGGTGCCCATTCTAGTTTAATATCTCCTTTCAATAAATGCTTGAAACAAGCCTAAAATTAGTTGATTTTCCTCTCTCGTGAACATCTAATTTCAATCACAATGCAAAGAGGAACTATACAATAATATGCGGTGATCAATTCAATTTTATTCGTAAATTACACGTGTACACGTCGTAACATTTAAAAAATACTTGTTCCCGTCGCGATCCAAGGGAATTAGAGCTTATCGAGTCTGGTTGAAAAATAAAAGCAAAGAAAGTGAGGTTTCTAAAATGATTATTCAAATAAAAAGAGTACTTTAGTGTTTTTTTGAAGACGAAAACAAAACCCACAACGACCCCCTATGAACGTATTCCGCACGTAAAAAAGACATCATGGAATAATCTTTTGTTCGAAGCCTTCGTAACAGCTCGAGGGAAAATGTTA
Organism: Phacellophora camtschatica; assembly: GCA_036873815.1. Classification (NCBI taxonomy): domain Eukaryota; kingdom Metazoa; phylum Cnidaria; class Scyphozoa; order Semaeostomeae; family Ulmaridae; genus Phacellophora; species Phacellophora camtschatica. Next base: position 14,199 of record JAYJMH010052647.1, on the reverse strand, counting down.
AAAGTAAAAGATTATACACTGTGGTGCAAGTGTTGAATTTTCCCAGGCAAAAATGATTAAATATCGTACAAATAATATTTTCGTAGATTTCTCATAAATTATCAATTCTCCGTTCTCTCGAATGTCGATCATTTCACTCGAATGAATTAGCACCATTTATGTTGAAGGGCTTTTTCTCACATGTTGCTTGAAGGATCATGATAAACACATTTCAAAGTAAAACTAAATTGACAATTTCAACAATTCTCAATACAAAATATGTAGCAGCTTTTATACACAAAATAACAATACAATACAATACAATACAAACAATACAATACAATGCATACAATACAATGCATACAATACAATACAAACAATACAATACAATGCATACAATACAATACAATACAACAAATATATAACATAGGAAGGAAGGAAAATATTGGAGGAGGAGCGACCTTGTAATTCTAAAATTTCCAAACTCGTAGAGTAAAGATCAAATAGTGCCGCTGGAAGCTGTTCCAGATTGTTCTGAGAACAATAAAGGTTTAATTAATCAATTATTTTAAATCAGCATTGTTCTTGGAATTATTGGGGAGCTACAGATAGGGACTGATATAAGACAGGGATGAAAACATTGGTGGAAAACAATGCAATCCAAAATTTCCTAGCTCAACAGAATAAAGAAACGCTTTTTGTAGAATCAATGAGTAATTTACAAACATTCAATCTTAAAATCTTAAAAATATGCGTGCAAAAGGATGTTATTTTCACCAGTTAGACAAACATCATTGAAGATTTACCAGAGACTTCATAGCCTGCGTTTAAACTCAAAACTCCTAGCAAGAAATCTGACGACACACGTAGGCTGGAACTTCTTTGATTTATGTGAAAATTCCAATGATGAAGGGAAAATTGATCTGGAAAAATTACCATTCCCACTGCAAATTCAAACTCTAGCAATAATATAATACTAATTCCCAAATTCTGCTTACGACATTTAGATTAATTTAATTCACAAATAGTTGTCGTTTGAAAAAATTCAATTGCTGTCCGTTGATAAAGCTTCGATTGATGTTTCGGATCTGTCAATTTTGTAGGTAATGAGGTACTCAGGATACGCCTGAGAAGAAATAACAAAATAAGATACTTTATTAGCATCGAATCATTCATGATGCAAAATGTCATACGGCTAAAGTCACACTCTAAAGTGTGCTATCAATGTTAAATGACAATAAAAATTTGCAAAACAGATAATTCTGGTTTCCAGAAAAATATGCGATTTGAAGTTGCTTTCAAAGGATTTCACACCATTTGAGCTCATTCAACCAAACCAAAAGAGCAAAGAATTAAGCTTTTGAGGATAGTTGATCGTGAAGGTGTGAAGATAAGTAGTAAATTGATTTGTTTTGCTGTTTCCTGAATTTTTCGAGTACACCCTATCCCCTTGGGAGTACACCCTAAAATATGGGTACGGGTATGTTCCGCCGATATGGATGGGTTTGAAATTCTAATTCATCAAACAGCAAATTCTAAACATGGGTATTATATTAAAAATTGCCCTTAATATGGGATAATTTGGAATGAAACACAACATTAATGTTGGATATGCACGAACGTGGTATATGCACATCTCCCCCCCCCCCCCCACCGGGGGGGTGCTATCAACTTTTGAAAAAGGTTATGATATTGATCATGGTTATGATACTGATCATGGTCATGTGGTTTGTTATCCCCAAAACAATAATTTAATGTCGTTTCTTTCTTCCTGGACCTATATATTGGTAATTACTTCATAATGATCTTTCCGATACTCACCAAACAATAATAATAATCATTTTTCTCAATAAAACAAAAACGCACCTGTTCTCCGCGGTAAACGACATATTCCGGATACGACAGCCCCCCTGAATTCGGTTTCCCAACAACGGAGTGATGCCCTGGTGGGGCATGGGCCATTTTCACTGCCGTAAACTGAAAGAACGGTTTTCCCAAAGTTACACGGCATAGAATAATTTGCCTAAAATCAAAAATCAAGTTGTAAATTAAAGATTCAAGATCAAAAAGTTTCTTCAAGTAATATTAGAAAAGGATACATCATTGGTGCATCTTTCTTTTTTTGTCTCAATAAAATACTGCTGGATGGCCCAAAAAAATGTCCCCGTGTTTGATGTGGAGGAGCCTTAGTTTTGATAATTCTGTCTTTGCTCGAGTTTGACGTAAGAGGCTTCAATTTGTGGCTTGATACTTTATTTGCCAAAATCTACCCAAAATCAACCCAATAATCACCGAGTTATACTCAATGAAACTAAAAATAGAGAATTTCTGCTGCTGCAATCTGCTGAAAATGCTACATTATGGCTTTAAAAAAGAGATTTGCTTTCCTTTAGTACAGGGATTACATACTAGATTTCCGCAAACACGGTTTTAAATGTCACCAAGCCTCCTAAATGAACGTCAAGAAAAAATAAAATTATCAAATAGCAATTTTCCAAACGTGGAGACATATTTTTGCAAACCGAAATATGTAGGTTTATTTGATATATTTCATCGAAAAAAAAAACATAAATAAAATGAATATAAATACTTTGAGATAGAAACACTACATTTTAAATTGAATGTGTGAGTCAGAGTCTGCTACAGTGTTGTATAAATAAGATTTAAATTTCTGGATGAAGCACCCCAACATAAAATAAATAGGTTTAACCTTCCTCTTCGGCTATTTTAATCAAAAAAATTAATTCCTTTTACATTATGGAGAAACAAATTCCACTGTCCTATACTGTTGTGACAAAAGAAATGAATGTTGTCATGTATTATTCTTTTAGTAGATTCTTCTAAATTATTTACTATGCTTAATAATGTCAAAGTTGTGTTTTGCACACAATCATGCTCGGTTGATACGTCGCTCTTATTTCGAGTCAAGTTTAGACCTAAGTCAATTTAGATTTGCCCCAAGTCAATTTCTTTTTAATACAAACTGAGAATGTATTTTTTGATCCAACAACAAACGGAGGAAATTCGGAAAACGGAAGGACTCGGAAATTCGGATTCAGTTTCTTCAGCTCCTCTTAGATTAAGAAAAAATAGACTTAGGGCAGGTCTAAGGCAAATTTAAGAATATCAATTAAATAAATGGTAAATCCATATTAAATATATCCTTCGAGGCAACGCGTATGGTTTAAGTCGAAAACTCGACTCGAGTTTGTGATGCTCTGATTATGCCCTGATCTAGAAGTTCATCGTTTCATACGTTTTAATTATATTTATCTTTTTTATATTATTATACGTATTTTAAACTTTAATCGTTTGTTATTGTATATTAGTAATTTTAAATATAGACAATCTGTTAAATTGGACAATTTTATTTTTGTTCTATAATATATTTTTTTTAGAGGCCCAAGCCAGATAGCCGCCTCCGGTTTTTCTTGAGCCGTGTAGAATGCATGTTTTTCCATTAATTGTAAAATGTGTTCTATGAATAAATTATGTGTTCTATGTGTTATATGGTATGGTAATTGACAAAGGTAGCCACATCAATTTAATCTGAGTGAGGTTTAACGTTCGAATTTGTCATAAACGTACTATAAATTGGATTTCATTCGACATAAGTGCAACGTTTAAAGTAAGCCTAAATGTTAGGGTTTATCTATTGCACAGGTGATTATTATTTGTCAAGAAAATTTCGCAGCCAATCAATGACGTAATTCATGCACGGTGTCATTTCGAAATATGGCAGATGTACTGATCGATCGCAGTATAATGAATTATTAAAACCTACAGATGACAGTTGCAACCCGACCTTCCGCCGCAATGATCCCATACACATCTAGCGATTTTACACAGTTCTTATAACCTACCGATGACAATCATAACAAGATCGATCTTTGTGTAACGGGCAACCCGACCCTCCGCCGATTCCATACACATACTGGTTGCTTTTGCTTGAATGTTCCGCAAAATAGATTCCTGAAAGAAAATAAGTTTAAACTCATTGCACCCTGAAAACACAATGTAGCACGATGGAAAATAAAAGAAATTAAAGAAAAATGTTTTGAACAGACTTTCTTTTGAATATCAACATTAAGCAAAATTTGCGAAATTGAATTTTCATTGTGCGTATCTCCCCCTGCTAATGTAAGTGATTTTATAGGAGCTTTGGTTATTTTCAGGGGGTACTGGTATGTATCAAAGAATAAAATTGATGTGAGATTGTAAGACGTAAAACGAGTCTGGGGAATAACTTAGCTCTGAAATAAACAAAAAATGTATACTTTTGGATTGCATGAACGACTAATACTTTCATTCACAAAAGTCGAATAGATAATTTAAAAACGATGATGATGTTAGATTGATTACCTGCACCAAACATTCCACCAATGTACGCATGTCTTTCATCAAATCCTTTTTGTACAATAGCGTTAACGAATGGCGACCCTACAAAAGATATCACAAGCTGACATGTGATTTTCTTTTTAAGATATTTTTATTCTTCCGCTGGACTTTAGTTTTGGAACAAGGCTAGAAAAGATATCACAAGCTAGTCTCTTTATCACTTAAATGAATAAAGACGATCACGTGAATAAAAATAAGATCATGTGCCATAAAAATTAATCATGTGACATAAAAAAAACATGTGAACACGTGAAGAAAAATAAGATCACGTGGCACAAGAATTAATCACGTGACATTAAAAGAAGATAATGTGAACACGTGATAAAAATAGGGTCACGTGACATAAAAATTAACGACGTGACATAAAAGGAAGATCATGTGCACACGTGAAGAAAAATAAGATCACGTGACATAAAAGAAGATCATGTGAACGCGTGAAGAAAAAAGAAGATCACGTGCATATAAAGAAGAACGAGTTATAGAAAGATCATTAAACAAATATATAATGAAGGATATAAGAAAAAATGTAATGAAGGTTACCATGAAACAGCATTCTTTCATTTGGATTATTATGATTACTTTCTGCAACCTATTAAAAGGGTAAATATAGGAATGGTATTGAAGCTATGATTGAAAGGCGGAAAGAACTTGTTATTATATATTCTAGTATCACATATTATGAAAAACATGTCTACGCATGCGCTTAGAATAACTATTAAATTCTTCTAAGTTATACCCTCCTTCGTAATATACTGAACATAGACCTCACATGATTCTCCGCTATGAAGACCTCACATGATTCTCCGCTATGAAGACCTAATAGGGAGGTTTATATCCAGGACGAATGCGAGTACAAAAGATATGGAAAACAATTGAATTAAAAATTTGAAGAATAAACTTGTGAAAAATATTGTTCCCATGAAACATTATACGGTTGTGTTTTTCAAATCTGCAACGTGAAATTGACTATCTTTCGTCGTCTTTTGGAAAAACAAGTAGAAAACTCCGAGAAGAAGAAACCTTGTACTCGCATTTGAAATCGCTCTAAATCTAATCTAATCTAATCTAATCTAATCTAATCTAATCTAATCTAATCTAATCTAAATCTAATCCACCCAAATTTAAAGCTTCACATGTTCAATATAAATCTTTGTTTTAACATAAGTTATTTTACAGTGATCCATAAAAAAGTAATTTACTTGACTCACTTCTTTTCGACGGTATGCATATCTTTCCCACAATTTTTTATTTATCACTCTTTCAACCTTAAAGAGAAGGAAAATAATTTCATTATCTCGTGTACAACAGGGGGAATTTTGTAAAACAAAAGATTGCGGTTTTAAGCATGATAATGCGACTGATCACCGTAAAGAATAGATTTAAACGCCTTCAACGCAGCCAAGCAAATCATGATAAATTAAATCATAATATTTTGCTGTCTTTGTTTATTTTGATTTGATTTAGTCCACTCAAGAGTGTGAAATCTATTCTTTCAAATCGTAATTTAATTTGATTTGATTTGGATTTTTAAATTCACACAAACAATCTACGAAACAAACCAAATAAGCTTAAATACAACGAGTTACTAATTTACATGCTAAAACATATATTTAAGCTCGTGCAAACAACATATTCAAAGATATTAATTTATATAAGTAAATGCCAATAACAGAATAACTGAAAGTGATAAGCAGAGCTATTACATTGACTGTGGGTTGTGATATTGTTTCAAAACTGCCAGAATGTTTCCTCAACAAGTTAACAAACAAAATCGATTTAAGATTTAAATTTTGATTCTCTGCGTTTTGGCTTTACCTTAAGGATTGTGTACGATTTGAAAATTCCTCCAGCAGCACCGCCATCCTTGTGTTCAACAATAGTTGACTGTATCTGAAAAACGAATGATTTTATTACCACCGAATGAAAAATGAATGATTTTATTTCACCCCCTTGAGTGTATGACATTTCGCTTTGCTTGCGAATAAGCTTCATAGCCCTTCCAGGGGTGAAAGAATTGATAAAATTGTTGATGCTGACTGCAAAATGCTTTGACAACATATCTATAAAGAAAAAACTTTATTTCATGTTGACAAATTTCCTTTTTCTAGGCTCATTTTCCTAGAAGCACCATAAGAAAACAATAGAAAACATATGTAAACAATGGGATTAAATATGAAATCAGTTTCTTACATCAGTTCCTTACTGTATTTAAAAGTTATTTATATTTTGAGGAAGTAAGTCTTGATACAATGGAAAATTATTATCTCGTAGTCTCAAGGGGAACGAAAATTTGTTCCAGATAGCGAGTATTCGAGATAACCGAAGCAAAATTAACGCTGGAAGCTCTCAATGTATATACAAAACAGTTCGAGTTAACCGAGGTTGAACTGTATACAATATTTGCCTTATTTAAAGAATAATTTTATATTTTCGCAAAAACTACTGCTGCCCAAAATAGCGTTCAAATCTTTAAATGGTTTATCTCATTGTTTGCTCCTAACCAAATTGAATAACATTCACACCTCTCGGCATTGATCGAACTGGATCTTGACAGTTTTAGGTTTCTAAAATAAAATCAATTGCACGCTTCATTCTTAAGTTTTTGTGAAAATATTTTTCCAGATAAATTAAATGGTTTATATTTCTTCATGGAGATTTGCTTGAACATCCCGCTTGAACAATGCCGAGAAGTGGGAACGTTATTCGATTTAGCTAGGAGAAAACAACGAGGTCAACCATTTAAAGATTTAAACGCTATGTTCTGTCAGCCATCAATCTATTTATATGAATGTTGATAAGTTTTCGAAAAAAAATTATTATCAAAACTCACTTCATCACAAACTGATGTAAAATCTTTATCATAATGCAAGAGTTCCTGCAAAACAGTTCCATTTCCACTGCCAGTAATCGAGAATGGAAACTGACCACCGACTACGAGAATAGAGTAATCATGTGTGAATAAAACTAAACTATAAATATTAATAAAAATAATAAATTGTATACACATTTCATTCGTCAGAGTATCTTGGTACATTACGACTAACAAAATAAATACTTAATGATACAAAATAGTAAGAGTAGAAACTATAAGAATATATAAATTTTCGTTTCATTGATATATATCATTTCTACTTTTCCTGTTGTATACATATCTTCTTCCCAACTTCTAACTACATGTTATACCCATTCCTTCACATTTTCTGCATTTCACATTTCTTTCCATCATTAGCTACAGCTAGGCGTCAGCACTGAAATATCTAAAAAGATTCTTCACTTCTAACAAGGCAAACATATCCATTAAAAAATCCAAACTGGAAAAAAAACTTTGGACAAGTATCTAAGTAGCACACAGGAAAAGAATTCTTTCATGTTTCTTTCAAAACAAAACTAACAACAATAATTTAACAACATTTTATAAAGTACAGTAACTATGAAAAATTGAAATCTTTAATACATCCTGTGGTTTCTTGATTCGTTCAATTAGTTTGTCTTCAATCAGAAAAAGTTAAAAGAGCAAAAGGCTTCAAATCTTAGTCTCTCACACTCCTCTGCAGTGTCTAACACCAATGGCCTAATTTACCAGCTGTATAATTTATATTCAAAGTAATATAATATTATTATTGGTGTCAATATAAAAAATAATAAAAATCAATATTCCATGAAAAAGAAAGTTTAATTTTTAAACACGCAAAAAACACACCAACAGTACATCCTGTTCCAGTCAGCTTTTCTTTAACAGCTTTTAGTAATTTGTGTCTGTGCCCATAAGCTACAATGCCAACCTCCTTCAATTCTTCGTGTCCCATATCTATTAAAACGTCCATTGTTATCTGAAAATAAAATTCAGCAAATGGTACGTGAGAGAAAATTCAAGTGACTTAGAACAATGACATTTAAACAGCACATTGTTGTCTCTCGAACCAATTCAGCAAATACGTCGTTACAAAAATTACATCACTTAGAACAATGACATTTAAACAGCTATTAGATATAATGCATTTGCTATACACAACCAGCAAAGTAGCCGCACACTGAGGTCATGTAAATAGTGAATTATTCCATATGATTATTCATTCCGCACATGTATGTTTTGGATTATCATGTTCAAAACATCTCTCAAAACCTGTTTGTTCGTCTGATGTCATTAAAATAAAAATGTTCTATCTATGGCTACTGCGTTTAAAGATATATTTGTTCACACAATATGTGCCACAAAAAACCCAAAATAAATAAACAAATGAAAATTATATACTTTTTCTTTTTCAAATATTTCTCTCAAATGTTCCAATTGTGCAGATGCCAAGAAATCCAATATATCCACTTCCAGCGAATTTTGCCCTGGTAAAAGTAAGCAATGAAATATTTTTATGTCATATATGTCAATATCATTCTATCTATGAAATGTTTACAATTACAAAATGTTTAGAATACAAGCAGAAATATGACATTGATTTGATAATACTTTTACCATCGCTTAAAAAGGTTTAAAGACGAATACCACTTGAATAAAGTTTTATCTTGCATGTCAATCAGCGTACATATTTTTTCGGAAAAGATTCATGATGTTCAAAGGTTCGGTAAGATAAAATTAAGAGCAGATCCATTGTGCACAACACCGTTCTAAGGCAGGATACAATTTGATACATTACAAGGTAAGAGAAATCTTAATCCAGAAAATCTAAAACTACCTTCAGCTTCAATTTTAGATCTAACCGCTGACACAGCATCGCTGGCACCTCCAACCGGGTTGGCTTTCAAGAGACTTTGATTGGCAGCTGATGGTTGCGTCATGCATGACTGCGTATTTGATGTACTTGTTGTTGCTGCTGTTGTTGATAAAGAATTCGTTGCAGCTTGCGTAGCGGTATTGACTCCTGGCGTGGGAAGCATTGGTCGTGCAGGAATCTGGGTAACTTGAGCTTTACTTGTCATCGCGTCTTGGAGTAAGATTTTGACATCATCTTGCTGAGGTGGAAGGAAGGATTGAGAAAGGCAATTTTAAAAATGTGGTTCATAACTTCAAAAATAGAACCTTCTTTTTGCTATTCCATAAAAAGGCAATTGTATTCTTGAACCTTCTTTCTCTGGTTGAAATCATGAAAAACATTTGAAATCATGAAAAAATGTGTAAAACGTTTTTCTTTTTCGGAACTTAACAATTTCTCTTAACTGAAAGATACTTTGAACTTGCAAAAGCCTAAAATTGTTTATATCTCTATTTCAAAGTTAATGATTTTGACAAATTTATGCTCATAGTATGTTTGAAATAACACAACTGTGTTACATTTTCACAATGGAGCATTTTCGTTAAATAGAGTTCATATCAAGCAGACACTTACTGTGTTGTACGTCAACACAGCAACTTATTATTAGAATAGTATTCTGTACAATACTCTCGGGTTTCTAATTTCCGGGGGCGGGTTTAGAATTAACGGGGGATTGGAAACTATCCTTGGATATGACACACCAAGGGGTCTTAGCTTTTAGCCGCTCTGATTTCGACATTCTGGAATACCATGACATGGAACAAAATATTCAGTTGACCATGACATGGAGTGAAAATGATAACACAATATTTTATAGAAGAGATAAACATGTGTAGAGGTCAAGTTACCGTAGCAACGTCTAGAGGTGTATGACCTTCTTGAGTTTTCATGTGAGAATCTGCGCCATGTGTTAACTGCAATGAAATAAAAAATACACAGTTATAAACCCTATCACGCCCAAAATGTTCTTGGGGGTGTGTTAGGAGTCAGATTTCCATGGAACATTGGGGGAGGGGTGACTCGCAGCAACGTTAAAACTGCCGCCCCTGGAAATCTCAATTCTGCAGACTAGACTAACGGTTTCTGATGCTTGGGGCAGTATCACACCCCACACCCCGATTGCTGCACCACTGATCACTCCTCTGGATTAATTTATAATTACGAAATTACGAGAAGGCATTTCTTGCAAAAATTTAATCTTACATGAGGTTGGACTGACAAATCCCAGTGAAAAAAGGCTGTCAAAATAAATTTATTTGCTAGGTGCAATGGAAAGGATAACTTACAAGCAAAGCACACAATTGAGTTCGTCCTTTCTGAGCAGCCTCGTGTAGAGGTGTAAAATGCCATCTGTCTGTAGCATTAACATTTCCTTTGTATTTAATCAGCAAAGCAGCAATGTCCACGTGCTATGAAGGAATTTAATAATTAGGCAAAAAAAAGGACGGATTGCATTAGAAACCTAACTTGAATGTTTTTATTTTAATCTACGACTTTAACTGAAAGAAGTTTTTTGTTTGTTATTTATCAAAATTTGTTTGTTGTTTAGGAATGTTTAAATCAGAAAACTAACTGAAGTTTTTAGCTTAATAGACGATTGGTATTACTACAAAATTCACCTCTGTTTATTGATATAATATTAGATATATTCAACCAGTATCTTTTTGGGACACCCAGTATTACTTACTCCATACGAAGAAGCATTATGCAATGGTATCAGGCCTCCTTTGTCCTGTGCATTAACATCTGCACCCTTTTCTAGCAGAAAATCAGCAACCTCTAGATGATTATATCCAGCTGAAAATATATTTTTAAATATAAAATGTAATTTAAGATTAAAGATAATTTTAAATTTCAGTCAGAAGACATCAAAACATTATGCGGGGTTTCCTCATAAATTCTTGAGGTAGACGTTCATTTTTGAATATTTCAAGACAAAATGTTTCTTCTAATGCAATTCTGTAATTACAGTGAGTTACTGTACTTTGAAAATATTACATTGTATTAAAAATAAAGAAACCGAAGTATTTTTCGTTAATCTACGCGATACAAGCGTAAAAGAAGGATTTGTAAAGAGTAAGAATGACTTACGGCTAAAATCCACATCATTATGATATAAGCGGACCTATTTAAGATCGCTAAACATCTATAAATTGCAAACTGGGCAGCTGCTTTAGTTCATCTCATACATTTTGTCAATGTGTCAAAGGCACCGATCTTACAATCTTATTAGCAAACGCTTCCTTACCTGCAAGATGCAATGGAGTGGAGTTCCTTCCTTGCGTGTCACAACAATTAATATTATCTCTTGTTACAAGTTTCATCACCTTTAAAATTAAAAATGTAAAAAATAATTAAAATGCATTTATGTTACTCAAATTTTTTTTAAAAAAATCTTGGATCAACAAGTTCGAATACAGCGAGGCACCGCATTTAAGCTATTGTTTTCCTATTGTTCTTCTAAGAAAATGAGCTTAAACGTTTTCTAGATGTCAAAATGATAAAATATATGGATGCATTTCTTTACGACACAATACGAGAAGAACTCATCAAACTTATCACAGGTTAACAACTGAACTACAGCAAAAACCCGCAGAAGCCCGCAGAAATACAGAAGAACCCCGCATGAAAGAACCTGCAAATACAAGCTGAAATCTTACATCACTCTTTGTCAAAATTAACTTTAAAAAAATAAAAGTTGATGTAAAAGAATTCGTAAGTGTTTAAAGTGTCAAATGTTTGTTGCTATTTAGTCAATTCGCCGTTATCATATCCCCGCAGCCCCCCCCCCCACCCCCAGCCAGCTATGTTTAATGAAGGTGTAAATAAGAACCTTTGCCAGGCAGCTGATACCCAACAATATGCGGAGGAGTTTATGCGGAGGAGTTTTAAAGTACAGGTTTAAAGTTTATCGGGCATTAAATGATTTCCGAGTTTCACGAAAACACAAACCTTTGGCATGTTTCCTTTCTTGGCAGCCTCAAGCAGCGCAGCATCACCCCGCAACAAGTCAATTACGTCAGGGTAACAGTCCTTGACAAGATCTAAGGGGATGCGCCCATCTCTGTTCTTCTTTTGGGGGTCTGCGTCATGCTGTCAAAAAAATAGGCAAATTTTTGAATTGCAATATCAAGAAAATTATAAATATCACTTTGCGAAGTTCCCTCTAACGTTGTAATTACCCCCTTAAAAAATGAATCATCAGGCTTTTTATGATGTATTCATTTTTGATTCTGGGGAGGCATTAATTTTTTAATCTTCATAAACGCTGGGGAAATTAAATAGACGCCCAGCTTTTTATGTTCATATAAAAAGAGTTTATTTCAAATTAACTGGTGAATCCTATTTAATTTTCATTTTCCAGGGGGTAGCACATAAAAACCAATTTAAACCAAAAGATAAGCTTACGTTAAAATATCTTAAATGAACATGAAGTTTTATTCGCATTAACCCTCTAAAAAAATGACCGGGGTGAAAGAGTTAAAATGTTGAAAAATGTACAAAAAAAACTTTAACGCAAAGTAAAAATTAGTAAAAACAGCAATGTTTGAAAAATGAACCATGAAAAAAAATACAAACCATGAGAAGTAGTTTGCAGATTTCAAACTTTCCTTTGGCAGCAGCTTCATGCAAAGGAGTAAACTTCCATAGGTCAGCGGCATTAACATTTGCACCATGCTAAAAATAAGAGCACCTTCTCAGTCTCAAAACACAAGGAACCCAACTGGATCATTACCTGTCTGGTTTAGGCCGAACAATTCGCGGCTTTAACAAATTACTTTTGAGTTTAAAGTTCTATAACCCTCGAAAATTAAACAAGAGCCTCTTGAAATTACTTTTAAAACTTTTAAAAATGATTCTGGAGTAAATGCATGAACAAAAGGCTTGTTAAAATGTTTCTTGTTTCCCTGCGTTCTCTGGTGATAGATTGACGTCACTTCAGTAGATTGACACCTCACGATAGATTTACGTCACATTGTAGTAAAATACATAGGCTTTGGATTTTATTGTGTATCATTTCACGCAATCTAAAACGAGGAATTTCTCGTACAGAGCCAAATTAGGTCTACAAAGCCAAATTTGGTCTACAAAGCCAGATTTCACCATCACTGCAATGACTTTTAGAAGCTCAGTTTTATACAACAAACACCCAGCTATCTACGACACAAAAAATTTGCACGAAAACAATAAACATGCCAGTAAAATGCCTGGCAAGGCATCACGAGTCTTTTCGTAAAAAAATAATTGTTTCTTAATGTTTCGTGAATTGTGGAATGCAAAAAACCATGAAATATGTTTAAGATTAAACGAGTACCTTGACAAGGAGTTCAGCAACTTCATAATGACCATACGAACACGCATTGTGAAGAGGCACTAGTCCCCTGGAGGAATGTAAAAATTTATTCAGAGGATGCCAAACAAATTTATTGTAAAGTTAGGATGTCAAACAATATACCATTACACGACCTTATAATAAATTAAAACTAGAAAATTTAAATTCTAAGAAAAGGAACATAAAAATGCTACTGCTGGTTTAATTTGAGTAAATGTGTTTGTAAGGAACCATTGTGTCATTTTTTTGATGCAAACAATATCACAGATGCTGAACAAAAGAAAGCAATTCTTCTTAGTTGTTGTGGTAGCAAGACCTACACATTATTTCGTAATTTAGTTGCGCCAAGAAAGCCTGGGGAAAAGTCTTATACTGACCTCGTTGAAGTGATGCAAGAGCATCAAAACCCAAAGCCTTCTGTGATCATGGAAAGGTTTAAGTTTAATAAAAGAGATCGTGAACCAACAGAAACCATTGCACAGTATATTGCTTCACTTCGTCGTTTGTCAGAACATTGTGAATTTGGTACAACATTACCTGATATGCTTCGAGATAGACTTGTGTGTGGAGTAAAAGATAAGCGCATACAGCAAAGATTACTTGCTGAAACAACACTCACTTTTGACAATGCAATTAGAATTGCGACTTCTATGGAGAGAGCAGTAAAGAATTTACAGGATATTCAGGAGAATCAGGATTTTGGGGCAATAAAGAAACTCCAAT
>JAYJMH010052636.1:0-13348 GCA_036873815.1 Phacellophora camtschatica | reverse complement strand
ACTTCGACTGCACTTCGTGCAACCGAAGTTTTGTTACGATTTTCGGAGACCAAAATTTTGCGTTGATGCCTCTTTAAGTTTGGCCGCACTTTCTTTGTCCGCTCAAAGTACTTTGGCATCAGCAAGTGAGCCAAAGATCTAGAGTACGGCTTGTGTGAACAGTCTACTCCCGCCTAAATCAGACGTTCTTCGTAACAAGTGCTCGTAATAGGTGGATACTTTTTTTGAGATTGTATTATTGAGGCCCCTATAGCGGGGGGAGGGAGTGGTTTTCAGGTACATGATACCTCCCCTTTTCAGGTCCAAGGTACCTGATACCCATGATATTTAAAAATATATACTTTCAAGATACCTAAAACGGTAATTTTGATATACTTGATACTTGGAGATACTTGATACCCAATTAATATTCATTGAAATACCTGAATACCATTGAAATACCAAAAAAGCTGCGAGACTTAATAAGACCGAATAAGACTGAAAAAATGATTATAGACTGTACTTTAGAATTTCTTTTGAAATTGAATTACCAGAAGAGCTCTTTTGGTTCGCCTTGAATTGGAATTTTCTCACGTGATTTTATCAATTCAGTTGTCCATTGTATGTGCCTCAATCTGAGAATTGGCGCCAATTTTGTCAAACGGATTTCATTTCCTCGGCAAAAGACAGTGCACTCTTATGAGTTCTGAAGACTGAATTTTATCAACTAAAATAAAAGTGAAGATATGCCTCGTGGAAAGCAACAAGCCAAGAGAGGGACGTCATCGGTAGCAATCCATAACCATATTGTTGTTCACAGCCAAGCTGTAGGTGTTTTGCGTGGTGGAGCAGGCAAGAAAGCAGGGTCTAAGAACCAAGGCCAGGCTCAGGCGAAAGCAGCAAAAAAGACAACAGTTCCTACGGTAGCACAACTGAAATCTAAAACGACTCCCAAGAAGATGAATGTTAAAAAAGAAGGGGCCAGCAAAAGCAGTCACATTGCAATCTTGAAGACAGAAACTAAAACTACGAAAACATCGCAAGTTGTTTTGGTGGCAAATTCTAACAGAAAATGAGATTGAATAATTTGATACTGCTAACTCTTGAAACACTTCTTTTATCAGGCAGAAATGAGTGAAATTTTAAGTAGTATTATGTATGTTAATTTTTGCGGTTTGTATATAATTTATCAAGCTAAACGGAGTTGTTTATTGGCATTAGCTGTGTTGAAAATTTAAATTTAAAAGGAAAATTTTTTATTGATATTTTAGACTTTTTGGTATTTCAACACACCCTGTAATTAGGTTTTTAAGTGTATGTAACTTTTTTCAAATCGAGGCAAAAAGATACTTATGAAAAATTCTTCCAGAAATAATAAGAGAAAAAGCCAAGAGGACAAAGCTGCACTCCGCCGCTTGCGTAAAAGCCTACTGCACACGGCAGATTTTTGTCTTTTAAAGATCTTCGTAAGAACGTTCGACATCCGCACGCGGTAGATTTCTGTATTTCCAAGACGCTTGTAAAGTAGCAAAAAATTATAAATATTCTTCGTCTTTGGCCAACGCACCAAAGACAGAAATCTTCGTCTTTGGCAGACAAGAAACTGCCGCGTCCTGCAGGCTTAAGATGGTTGTCCAAGAGGGAAAGTAACCAATAGTTTTCACCATTTTCACTGATACTGCCGAAATGTATTTTCAAGTAATAAAATTTGCTACATTTTTACTGAATTTGAAAGGAGGAATTAGAAGGCACGGCAGATTTTTGTCTTCGTAAAAATCTTTCACTTGCGCGCATGGCAGATTTTTTTCTTCGTCAAAATGTTTGACATCCGCACGCGGTAGATTTTCGTCTTTCAAAGAAACTTGAAAAGCAGCAGAAAATGAGAAACGTTTTTCTCCGTTTGCCAAAGCACACACAACAGATTTTTGTCTTTCAAAGACCGAAGACAAATCTTTGTCGTTGACAGACAAGAATATGCCGCGTGCTGCCGGCTTAAGATGGCTGTCCAAAGCAAAGTAACCAATAGTTTTCACCATTTTCAATGTCGCTGCTGAAATGTGAAATGTGTTTTCGAGTCATAAAGTTTGCTCTATTTTTACTGAATTGAGAAGGAGGAATTGGAAGGCAATTGCTAAAGATTATGTTTTTCTAAATAGTTATTACAGTTTTTAATGTTTTATTTCAGAATTCAATCGAATGTTTAATTTTCTGCTGATTTATTTTTCCAGTGCGCCGTGCGCGTGACATAAGGTGCTGTTGTAAATTGTTGAAATCGACCTTTATAACCCAACGGTTTTCTTAGAAATCCAGGTAGCCTCCGCGTACGTGAGAAAAAAACGCTGAATAATGAAAATCAACCCTAGTGATTTCTTGGAAATCAAAGTAACCGGACAATATGGTGCCCTTTGTACCGTTACATCATTTTCTTTATTAACTCAAGCTCCGGAAAACCATTCATTTCAGAGATAAAATATTTTTCTATGGAAATTAATGGGGCATACATAATCTTTTTGTTTTGAACTTCCATGCAATTTAAGCGGAAACATCACTCAGTTCTTTGTTTCTTGAATGATCGATTGATTGATTGACAGGTATCAATCAATTTGTTCTGTTTGAATAAATGTGAAACTGCCTTTGCAGAAAAGCAGACATGTTCACGACGCAGCTAATTTAGGACACTACTATTCTTTGAGTTTATTTCGTGAATCAAATCTCATTGCAAAATGAAGAAGAAAAAGAAAAAAAAGTTGACAGATAATGTCATTAAGTATGTAGTTATTGCACATGGTACTTTTAATGCTTTTTTGTAATTTTTGATCCAATTCAATTGTTATTATATTACTATCGTATTTCGTTTATGATTATCGCGTTTCTAATAATGCGATTTTTTGCAGAAAAAACGCAATGATGAATTTCAAAAGTACAAGAGGACTCTTCCAGGTATAAAGATGTTATATTGAACTTTTATTTTGGGGTCATCGTGATTTGCGGAATCACTCGAAGGTGAAAGTCAGTCGTTGAACATGGTATTTGAAACGGAATATGCCGTTGCCACGACGCTCATTCGCGGAATGACAGAATATACCGTTGCCACGTCACGCGGAATTTTTCATGAAATTTGTCAGGAATATGGAATTTTGTATAATTTTGACGACGGGTTGATGAAATTTTTGTCAACCGTAAATTGTAAGCAAAGCGTCCTCCGTCTAGAAAGTTGCAAGTAGGGCTGCAGATTTTCACTTGAAAACCAGAGGAACAAAGTGTTTCTGCACCCTCTTTGTCACGTTTTCCTTGCTAGTCCAGCAATTGTCGAAAGTTTCCTTCATATTGCTCTTAACTTACAACTGATTTTAATTTCTGCCCACATTTTGAACATATGGATCGGATAGGATAACATCATTTATCAAAAAAAATATAATTACAAATATATTGCAAACAAACATTTGCATCAAGCCATCTTTTCACATTTTAAGTTCAGTATTAACTTTTTTTTAACAAGCTTATCTAGTGATTCAGACTCGAAATGAATATTTGTATCATCTGCAAAATGGTAGAATCTCAGTTTTTTTTTAACATTTGGCAAATCATTAATAAAAAGTAAGAAGAGCAGTACGGATCCCTGAGGCACACCACATGTTCTTTTCAGGATATCAGAATTTTTACCGTTGATCGAAACGTACTGATTTCTGTCTATACTTTCAAGGTATACTTTCAAGGTACTAGCAAAACGTTCGATAAAACAAAGAAGTCCACTTTTTAACAATACTATATGATTTCTGATGTAAATAACTTAGACCAACTGAGGTTTGTACTGAGCAGCCAAAACTTAGCCTGTGTTTAGGGACAGGACGCATGGATACCAAAAACAATCCATGCCTTTTCAAAACTTCTTTATATAATTTTAGTTTTGGTAACAATATTTTTTTAAATGGTGTTATTATTTAGTTATTTTAGCTGTCATGCATGTAAATGTAGTGTGTTATGTAACTTAGGGGAAACATGCAAGCATGTATGAAGAAGATAAAAATATTTTTTTCTAAAATGAAACAAAACTACTATATATATATATTTTAAATTTGTATATTCCTCCTCTCCTGGTAAAGCTTGTGTATCCATTGAATTATACAGGATTATTGATTAACTCTCAGTGGCAATGATGTAATTTTGTTTTTGAGAAGTAAGTTGACTGATATTTTGCTACTTTCAGGGATGATGCAACCAAATGACAATATTAGACCAGGAAGTCGAGGTGGTACACGCCCTAAATCTGGAAGGCAATCAGGTTACAAATCAAGCATTTCCGACAGCCCTGGGGCTACAGTAAATGTTGGTTTTGACCCTGATGCTCCTGTAGCAGCAACGATTTTAAAAGTTGACACAGAAGAACCACCTTCATATCTATCAACTATCAAGGTAAAATTCAACAGCAAGGAAGCTTTTTATCATATACATTACTATGCCAGAAAAAGCATTTAATGTGCATTTATTTACTGTTTACTATGCAAGCAAAAGCATTTACTATGGACTTGCTATGTAAGCATAAAACATTTACCAGCATTTATTATACATATATATATATATATATATACTATGCATTTTACTGTTTACATGCAAGCAAAAGCATTTACTATTCGAACTTAATATGCAACAAGCAAAAGCATTTTCTATGCACTTACTATGTAAGCATAAAACATTTATTAGCATTTACTATACATATATATACTATGCATTTTATATACTATATATATATATATACTATGCATTTTGCTGTTTATTGTGCAAACAAAAGCAATTTACTATGCACTTAATATGCAAGCAAAAACATTTACTATGCTTTTTACTATGCTTTTACTATGCTTTTACTATGCATTTACTATGTATTTACTGTGCAAATAAAACTGTTTACTAAGCACTCATTATGTAAGCATAAAAGCATTTACTATGCAAGCAAAGCATTTACTGTGCATTTATATGCGAACAAGGTTTTATATCGTCAGCTACTTTATATGCCATTTATTTCTACTTTATCAACAGTAAATGGTCCTATCAAAGTTTCATTTTGCAGGGTTAGCACTTGCAAACCTAGAGACCAGTCATGAAATATGAGGAGGGGTGTGGATGAGAAATTGGTTTGACATAACCAGTTTTCAAGACCTAAATTTCTCAATAACCCCTCTCGCCATATTGAATGACCAGATCCTTTATTAAATTCAACATATCTATATACATATATACCAAAATAAATGTTAATATCATAGCACCAAATATACTGGAATTGAACAATGTAAAGCTTTTAATTTTTGATAACATGGAACTTTACATTGTAAATCCATGCAAAATGGTTTTTCTGTCTTAGTCACAATTTTATTTACGGTTTTTTCCAAATAAAGAAGTTGTGTTTCCTAAAATGAGTTCAAACATTAGTACAAAATGTATAACACTGGTTAGACGAGTAATTGTGATAAAGCTGACTTTGCTGCAACTAGTTCATTCGGCAATGAGTTTTGTTGATTTTTCAATCTTAGAAAACTGTTTCCAAATTTTCAAACTGCCTTTGTACACACATTTCAGATGGGGATAATTTCTGTTTCAGTTGACAGACACTGAGCGTAAGCTTCGAGACAAAGGAATTCCTGCCAAGGTTGAGTCCTCAGACGAAGATGACCTGGAGTCATCTCCTCTCCCATCACCAACAGCGACAAGGGCACGACTGGATGGCTCATCACCTTCTGGACACCATGATGCAGTTCCAACTGGTCCAATGAGCCAACCCGAGAGCAAAGACCAGAAAGTACCTGGATATAATTTAGAGATTGATGACTTGGATAATTTTGCATTCATGTGAGTATTGAGTATTGAAAATGAGATAATATGAGAGAATTAATATGTAATAAAAATGAGAGAGATAATATATAACCATACATATCCTAAAGTTCTTTGCAGTAAAAACATTCTCCTAAAAGCAAACAAAGCTGACTTTGTTGTATTTTATACACTAATTTGCGTTATTGTCATTTAAGAATATATATATTTTTGTTTTTTCTTTCATTCTCGTTTTGTCTATTTTTAGAATAATTTTTTTTCTTAAGCTGAATTTACTGACTGGAAATTGATGAGAATTTTCCTTTGGAAGGCCTAAAATGCTTCAATGGTGATCTACATTGTTTTCAATGCAAGAAACTTATATATGGCAATATTGCTGTTTCATTTGCGTTTTTATAATTGAGGTCACAAATAGTTTGTATGTTATCAGGCTGTCTACTGGATGTGTTTATATGAAAATTCATATTCAAGTTTTTGCATCATATTTGCATCATATTGACTGCATAGATTTCAAAGGATTAAGCTCCGAAGTAATGAGATACCAAACTCTTAAGTTTTCCCTTAGAATGTCGTTTGGATTTGAGTAATATTTGAAATTTTTAGCCTTGTGGATTTCAAACTACAGCCCTGCAGATTGAGATAACTTTGCGTGGGTAACTTTGTCTATGGCAATCTAGTTTATTCACAAAAAGCATTTTAATGTTGTAAACTTTTTAGCCATCCGATATGACGATTTGTTTTATCTAGGCCTGCTCCTCAAGGAACTACGATAAAATGCAG
This sequence comes from Phacellophora camtschatica, assembly GCA_036873815.1. Lineage (NCBI taxonomy): Eukaryota > Metazoa > Cnidaria > Scyphozoa > Semaeostomeae > Ulmaridae > Phacellophora > Phacellophora camtschatica. The sequence continues at coordinate 6,766 of JAYJMH010052636.1, read as the reverse complement.
AATCACAAGGGACAAGAAGGGTGTTGATAGAAACTTATTTCCGACTTACTTTTTGCATTTAGAAAAAGACGATGGCAAAAAGGTGATGATACTTTTGCATGATTTAGAGGTTTAGATAATTAATAATTGTGAGGATAAAGTTGTTTTGTCAACCTGAAGGCTCCTCTTTGTTCTCTGCTGCCTTGGGGTGGGCACAACTCCTATCCCTGACCCAAAGACCACTTATAGCTTGCCAACATTTGATGCTGAGTGCTAAGCAAAGAGGCACTGAGTACTATTTTGAAAGTTTTTGGTATGACTTGGACTGGATTCGAACCCACAACCTTCAGTATGCATGGCGAGAGCTCTAACCACTTGGCCAAGCTTGTGATTTATGTGAGAATAAAGTCACGAAGTCAATTATTGCCATACAAATTTTTGGAAGTTCTTAGTTGGCTGATACCTGAACTTTTTCAGTTCAATCTCAGAGCTAGGAAGAAATGATTCCACAAATCGGGGGGAGGGTCTTTTATTGCCAAAAAGTAGTCAAAATGTAGATTTTTTTATGTTATTTTTTTTACACTTTTTGCGAGCTTTTAGGAAGCTGGAGGAGTGAAATTTCCTCAATCCCCCTCCCACTGTTTTAGTTGGCTACAATTTGCATACATTTGTTTAGTAAGCAAAAGATCAGACTTTCCATTTGGGCGTTCAAGCTATTGCTGGCAATTGTGCATGCTCTTGTCAAAGCAGTGTTCAAGAGCAATTAAGCATTTGAATGACTGTTTTTAACTGAATTATGTTTTTAAGAAGCACACAAATAATATGTTAGTATTTTAAAAACTCTAGAATACAGGTTTGGGGCAATTTTTATTACTGTTTGATTTGTCTGTTATAGATCTTCCTGCTAGCTGGGAGGAAAAGAAAGAAGAGCAAAACTTCAAACTATTTGATATCAACAGATCCAACAGATATGTCAAGAAGTGGGGAAAGCTTCACAGGAAAATTAAGGTCATTTAAGTTGCTTTATTTCATATATATATATATATATAACCTAAAAAATTCTCATTATTTTGCATATTTATGTGGTTCATGATGCTTCTTTATGTTATGACGTTAAAAATACTGGCATCCAGTTTTTCTTGTTTTTTTTTTAATGCATATATATATGAGTTATGTTTATTAACATGCATGGATAAGACTGTGTTAGTATCAGAACTAACGTTGAACAGCTGACTTTCAAATAAGCAAGAACAATCAATAGTTATAATTAGGAGATATATTCTGTTGTAAAATAAACAGTCTATTTCTCTTCTGATTTCTTGTATGAGTTCCTTGTAGGATTCTCTTTTAGGAATATTTACATTGTTATAGCAATTCAGTATGTTTGAATATACTTCAGTATTGTCTTTGACTTTTTCATACACCAGAGCAAATTATGTGGGGACAAAATTCACATGTTTTGATAATGGAAAGAACCCGAAAAAAGGAGGAGTTATGATGGATGGATCAAATATCAGGGAAGAATTATGTGCTGTAATTTATGTAAGTGTTAACATTACCTTACAATGTTGAAAATGCATTTCAATTTCAGTGAAATTCTGCAAGAACAAGCATTGAAAAAATCGCCAAAAATTGTTTTTAACTAATTTTGGCCTTTTGAAATCAATATCAACTTTATTGTTGTAGTCAGTGCAGTACATGATTTTTGGTAGCTCGTCAAAGATGTTCCTTTTCTTTGGCTCGCCCTGTATATATATATTTTGAATTTTTTTTCTGCACATTTTTAGACTGTACGTTTGTAACAACTCTTTCGGTTTAGTTTTAGATCTAACATCTGATACCCTATTTTCAGCTTTTTACTGAAATCTTTTAACTGCCCTCCTATAATAAGCGACTTTATAAGAAACACACACCCTGAATTCTGACCATAACAATGGGAAAACAATATTAAGCGGAAAAAATAATGGTCAGAGTTAAAAAAACGAGTGTCTTAAAGGCATGCTATTACTGTGTATGTGCATATATGGACATTAATAGAAAGTATTAGTCGACCACAACTGCACTTTAATTCAACCATAACAGAGGAAAATACAAAATATATATATGTAGTTTTCCTGTTTTGGGAATTCTAAAAAACAGGAAAAAAGGACCGAGTCTATCACAAGAAATAGGCACATTTAATTTACCAAAATATCAACATGTCAATAATGTATTAACTGGCTGATGGAAATCTTGTTGGTTACACTTTCCTCCATAATTTAAGTGCTTGAATGTGTATTAAAAACAACCAACATTTGATTTTATTAACCGACCATATGGAATGTTTTGCCTTTCCTGTAGTATAAAAGTTCAAATTTATTTTAGAAGTCATTATATTAGTCATGTGAACAGTAGCTTAAAATTAGGATTCAAAATACCAAGTTCTGGTTTTTTAAAATTAGGTTTCGAAAAACTAAGTTCTGGCACCATGCAACTCAATCAATATTACACTGAAAAGCTAAGAACTGGCAAATACAATATTCTTAATGGGAAATATGCCTTATCTCGTATCACAATACAGTGTAAAATACCTGCTTTATTCCAAAAATAAACATTTGAAAGGGGCATTTGTTCAAAGGGGGCATTCATTTGAAGGAGGGCAATTATTTAAAGAAAAACTATATGTATACAAACCTGCCACAAAAAATTGACTGATGAGAAACTACAGGCTGATTTTTGGGCAAAATTTCACAGTTTCGTTTGAAAACTGATAAAAACAATTTATTTTGATAATCAAAATTATTTTTGATATTTTAGAATTGATATGAATTCTATTACATAAGAAACAGCTTAACTTGATGAATTTCTATATGACTTGCCAAAATATGAGGAAACTAAAAGGTGTACGAAACCTTTTTTGAAATGTTCTGTAATGTTTATACACATTATCTGTTTTGCAGGAAACAAATGTTCTTGGCTTTAAGGGTCCAAGGAAAATGTCAGTCATAATTCCTGGGATGGGATTAGATCACCAAAGAGTTCCAGTAAGACCAAGAAACGTTAGTATACACACTTCACTTTTTTACAAGACTTCTGTTTTTCTGTTATTACTAACATCTCAACATCTCTGGTTGTGTGAGTGTGTGTGTGTGGGGGGGGGGGGGTGATGTTAAAAATTTAGTGAAATATCCCGGGAAATAGGGGAATCAAGTATTTATTTCCGAACACTAAAATCCCAAAAATATGGCAAGATGTTTACTCGAACGTGAGCAAGTTGTAAATGATTATGATCGTGCAATAACCTTGACATTGCGTTTATGGTTGTTATTGTTGTTCTGAGTTATTTAAGGTTTTTAGGCCTACCTCAGAGTTATTATGCAATCGTTGTTGTAATGCAAGGCTATACTAGCTGCGACCTGTAAAAATTGAAGAAATTGTCTGTACTTTTGCGCCTCATATCGCAATTCAAACTTTGTGCAATGACAACTTAATAGAATCCTTAAAGCCTCGTTTCAATAACATGGAAAATTTCCAGCAAAAATTTATGCGTGTTGTGATTTGTACGCATTTTGCTGTGTTTACGGCGTTGCTTTCACACTTTTTGATCATGTATGTAACAGCTTTTAATTAGAGACTCGAGTTCAATCCGCGAACAATAGAATCCTCGACCAGAGTTTCTTTTTATATTGACTATATTTCAATCCATCCGAACAAGTTGGGATAGCCAAGCCTAGAATTTGTGCTCTGATACTACCAGGCTAGGCCTATCTTAGATTTGAGTTGTGTTTTTCTCACACCGAGGAATTTCGTTCAACCTGTTCCACAATTCAATGACTCTAATCATATATTTTGTTTTTAAACTAAATATAAACTTTGTGCGAAATCACAAAAAAGCATAGCATTAACACCGAAATCTATATATATATATATATGATTCTGCTACCGTCTTTTCAGAATTTTCGAAATGACAAACGCTTTATGCATATATGAGTTCAAAAATGGCTTGAGCTACCTATTATTTTACAGGAACACGAATCATTGCAGGAAAGGTATCGGCTTGTGCACATGGAAAACCTTATTGAACTTCATAACAAGACTCCTGTATGGAATGATGGTAATTTTTGAAACAAGATTTTTATTTTTCACAATAAACTATCGCAATTGTTTGTAAAAAATTTTAAGAAATATATATGCAGGGTAATCGGAAAAGTCTTTAAGGAATCAGAATTTGGGAATTTGGAACTCATAAATATTTTTCAAGCAAATAACTCGAAATTGCTGAAATTTTTTGAGGCATTACATAAAAGATAAATTTTTCGTTGGTTATGGTGCTTGTTTTGACGTTGCAATACATGTTTCAGCAAGAATTCTTCCGTCTAAAGATCATGTGCAGAATCTTTCGCATAATTGCTTCAAAACTGTTTCCCAATGCTGGTTTTCAATCTCTTCAAGATATCGCGCTAAAATTACGAGAAGTAATTCATGGCTCTGATTGGTCTGTGCAGTGAATCAACAAAAGTGAAGTGACACAAGTTTTGAGACTATTGTTGCCCAGCGAAATTATTCTCTGTTTTTGTTGCTGTGACTGTTTCCTTGAGTAAAAAACGAGTCAACTTTCAGGAAACTGTTTTGCAACGCTCACAACAGAAATCATACAGTTTGCATGGCACAAGTTTGGCTCAAATGCAAGCAGGTTTCACGAACACTTTCATCCAAAAACAAAGCTTTGATGAAAAAGTTAAAATTTTACGAAATCTTAAATTTTACATTCACACAGTTTGGATTGATATACAAAAGATGCATTGAGAGATGCAATTATATATATATTATATATATTATATATATATGTAAATTATCTCTGATGCTAATTAGATTTCAAAACTTATTCAAGTTATAATGAATAGATATACAGCAGGGCTAATTATAAATGTCCTTAGATTTAATTAAAATATTAAAGGGATTCTCAAATATCAAAGTTTTTCAAAAATGCGAAATTTTTCCCCCACTTGACTATATATACATACCTCAAAATGTTAAAAAAAATTAATTTTGTGGAAAGCGATAGCAATGTAGCAATTAGTACTTAAGTTTAGTTTCTTAATAATATTACAGTGGAAAAACGACAAGGAGATTTGTTGGACACACCAAGGATGTTTTGAGTGTTGCATTTTCTGCTGATAACAGACAAATTGTTTCTGGATCACGTGACAGAACAATCAAGCTTTGGAATACTCTTGGAGTTTGCAAATACACAATTGTTGTGAGTTTTAATTGTGATCAATTTGTTGGATTATTTTAACTGTGTATAATAATGTCTCATATCAAAAATTACAAATATCAGTGCATAGTTGAATGCAAAAATAGGTTAATTTTCAGTGAAATGAAAGTTGAAAAATTTAAAACTGCTTTGATGATGAAATTATACTCAGCTCACTTTGAGAATTTTCTGTGAAACTTTGTGATTTTCTGAAAAGCAATTTAATGCAAATAACTATGAAACCATTATCTCTGACAGCAAGTATATATAATAATGAAAAATTGCCAAGCTTACTGTTTTTTATAATTTATTTTAGTTTTACCTTCTCTGAACAATTTCTTATGTTATATATATTTTAAAATTATTTGCCCTTGTCATCACTGTCTTATCATCTGTTTTAAGCCACTTGTCCACTTTTACTGCAGGTTGGGCTGTTCATGGCTGTCTTCAGTGGATGGCTCCACACTACTTTTCCTTTTGTGGAGCTACTATCAATTTTCCATTTCTCTAAATTTCTCTAATTTTCTTCAAATACATTTTAACGACAGGATGACAACCACACTGAATGGGTATCTGCTGTACGATTTTCACCCAACACTGCCAATCCAATCATAGTATCTGCTGGTTGGGACAAGACCGTCAAGGTCTGGAATCTCACCAACTGCAAACTGAAGACAAACCATTTTGGACATGGTGGATATCTCAACACAGTTACTGTTTCCCCTGATGGTTCACTGTGCGCTTCTGGTGGAAAGGATGGACTTGCCATGCTTTGGGATCTGAATGACGGCAAGCATTTGTATACCCTTGATAGTGGAGATGTGATCAGTGCTTTATGCTTCAGTCCAAATAGGTATTGGCTCTGCGCTGCAACTGGACCAAGTATTAAGATTTGGGTATGTATTCATATTTATACTACAGTCAACATCCAATAACCAGGCCTGTACGTTTGAGGCGTGCGACCACACGCACACGCCAGAAATTTTCAAGGTGTGCTTTTGATTGCACGTGCAAAGCTCTATTCAGAGCGCTAATTCCCTGTTAAAATTTTGACTTTTTATGAAAATGTTCTTTGGAAAACCGAAGGCCATATCAGCAATTCTTTTGTAAAATGTGAAAGATTGAATAAAATAAACGACAACACACAGAAAAAAAAACGAGAAAAGAAACAAACTGGATGAAGAAATAACAATTGAAGAAGAACGAGACATCGAACTTGACATAGGAGAGCATGTTCGATGATTTTTAAAATTGTAATATGATATGAAGATCGATTTTTAACCACAATGTTAATTTGTTTGACCCTGAGACTCCTGTATTCATCTTAAATGCAACAAAGCTGTCTCCCACGTAGTTCATACTACTCCATTTTCGCACTTTTTTTTGGTTTTTGGCATTACCTTCAATTAATCCGTTATGACAATGGAGAATTTTAAAAATGTTGATGAAAATGAAGCCAAATGAAAACCGGTTGTTTTGAAAACAGATCAGTTCCAGTGTGAACACCAAAAATGGAGACATTTGAAAAAGTTCTCCTTTTCGAAAAAAGAC